>ML814123.1:0-18626 GCA_009831015.1 Picea engelmannii | reverse complement strand
TTGCATCTATCTTATTCTTTCTAAGCTAGGTAGTGCATATTCTGTGTTTGTATCTACCTTTTATGCCATGAGAGAGGCTCTAGGGGAAGAATCTTATGAAACACTCACTCTTGAGTCCTTTTGTGCTTCTTTGATTCGAGAGGAAGATAATCTTGTACAATTTGGAGTGACCAACACTGCAGGTCCCTCCAACAAAGCCTTAGTTTCCCAGTAGAAAGATAAACCCAAGTATCCCAAGAAGCAACATCCTCGCTACAACAACAAACAACATAAGGGTCCCAAACCTACTCAGACAGCTTCATCTCCTACTGGTGAGAAAGGAGCAAAATATAAAAGTAAGAATACTAACAGACATTGCAACTTTTTTGATAAAGATGGTCATGATGAGTCCAAATGTTTCAAGAAGATGGCAACTTTAGAAGCAGCGATGAAGAATCACAACATCAATATTGATTCTACTTCTTCTTCTCACGGACATGCACTTTCTGCTTCTGGTTTCTCCTTCAATTCAAATTCTACTACTACTTCTTCTTTTGATGAGTGTCTTATTGATTCAAGAGCATCTTATCATATGGCTAAGGATAAAGCCATATTTTCTGCTCTAAATGAATGAAACACCAAGAAAATATTTGCTAGTAATGATAGATCTCTTAGTGTTGTAGGATCTGGAACAGTTCAAGTAGATAATGGTCATTTCAATGATGTATTATGTGTTCCAAGTCTTTCTTGTAACCTTCTGTCAGTATATCAAATCACTCATTCAGGTGAAGGTAAAACCGTCGAGTTTTCACCTCACCAAGCTGTAATCAAGGATATAAAAGATCCTAAGCATGTTCTTGCAACTGGAATTGTTGATGATATTACTAGGTTGTACAAGTTTGACAACTTTGGGTCATCAACTTTTTCATCAGTTTTTGTTGCTCATAGCGATGACTTGAGCAAACTTTGGCATGAGCGGTTTGGTCATATAAACTATCGCTCATTGCAGAAACTATGTAATCAATAGATGGTGACTGGTCTTCCTCTTGTTTCATGCAGAGATGGTGTTTGTGTCGGTTGTGTTCTCGAAAAACATCATCAGGACAGTTTTAACAAACGTGCCTCTTGGCACGCCTCGGGTCCTTTGCAGCTTGTTCACAATGATTTGTGTGGTCCACTTTCTTCTCCTTATTTCTCTGGGTGCAAGTATTTCTTAACTTTCATTGATGATTTTTCCAGACGTACTTGGGTTTACTTCTTAAAACTCAAGAGTGAAGTTTTTGACAAGTTTTTGGCCTACAAGGCCCTTGTAGAAAAGCAATCTGGAAATCAAATTCAAAGGTTAAGAACAGATAATGGATGTGAATATGTGAACAATAATTTTACAAGCTACTGCACTACACAGGGAATCTAAATGCAACACATTGTTCCATACACCACAATAAAATGGTGTTGCTGAGAAAAAGAACCACGCATTAAAAGAAATGCCTAATTGTATGATCTAATCTAAGGGATTAAGTCTAAAGTATTGGGCGGAAGCCATCAACTGTGAAAATTACATAGTAAATCTCACTCCCACGAAGGCTCTTAAAAATATAACACCAGAAGAAGCTTGGACTAAAATTAAACCATATGTAAGTCACTTCTGTGTATTTGGCAGTATAGCATGGGCTCACATTCCTGATGAGAAAAGGAAAGCATTGTAGCCTAAAAGTGAGAAGTGTATATTTGTTGGTTATTCTGAAGATGTCAAAGGTTACAGACTTCTTCAATCACATTGTATTGAAATTATTATTAGAAGAGATGTTAAATTTGATGAAAATCTCTTGGCCTGCAAGCCTAATTCAGCGATTGTGCCTTCTTCGGCCTACGAGCCATCTTTGGCGTTTGTTCCTTCTTATGATCTGGTTTCTTCTTCAGATGATGACAATGAGGATGAAAATCCACCTTCGCCTGCTCACCCTCCTCCAGATGAGTCCTTTGAACCTGAACCAGCACCAACTCCACTACTTCCTAGATGGGTCCGTTCAACACGAGAAGCAGTTGGTGATCTTGTCGGTGATGCTTCAGATCAGTGCCGGACACGTTCACAGTTCTAGCGAGCCTCTTCTATTTTGGTTCAAGTTTCAGAAACTCATGATCCAGAGACATTTGCAGAAGCTTCAGGTCATCTAGATTGGGATACAGCAATGAATGAAGAGTATCATTCTTTAATGGCAAACGATACTTGGGATCTTGTACCTCTTCCAAAAGGAAGAAAACTTGTTAGATGAAAATGGGTCTACAAAACTAAGCATGCATCAGATGGAAGTGTTGAAAGACACAAGGCTCAGTTAGTTGCCAAAGGATTTTCCCAAGTTGAAGGAATTGACTATAATGAAACCTTTGCCCCTATAGAAAAAATGAATTACATCCGCCTTGTTCCTGCCCTTCCTGCCTCACATAAATGGGAGGTCCATCAAATGGATGTTAAATCTGCCTTCTTGCACGGTGATTTGCAAGAAGAAATCTACATTGAACAACCTCCTGTCTATGTCCAGAATGACTCTAACCTTGTTTGTCGCCTCAAGAAATATATTTATGGTCTCAAGCAAGCTCCCTGAACATGGTATGCCAAAATGGATAGCTTTCTTGTTGCCACTAGATTCTCTAGATGCCATTTTGATCCTAATGTCTATACCAAGAAAGTAGGAATCCATATCATAATCCTTTTCCTTTATGTTGATGACCTTATCCTTACTGGTAGTGACTCAAAACTTTTAAACCATGTGAAAACCAGCCTTAAGAAGAAATTTGAAATGACAGACTTAGGATTTTTGCACTATTTCCTTGGCCTCTAAGTTTTGCAAACCAATGAAGGAATTTTTATTTCCCAGTCTAAGTATGCTTGTGACCTTCTTTGTCGTTTTCACATGGACAATTGTAAACCAACCCCTTCTCCCTTCTAGTCTGGAGTCAAGATTTATGCCACATGTACTTCTCCTGAAGTCGATGCCACCCTATACCGTCAGTTAGTTGGTAGCCTCTTATACTTGACTCATACACATCCCGATATTTCCTTTGTTTTTGGTCTTGTTGCCCGATATATGCAAACACCCCATGAAAGCCATTGGAAAGAAGCTAAAAGGATACTTCGCTATGTTCATGGTACAGTTCAGTTTGGGATACATTACAGTTCAGGGGGGACTCCTTTATTGGTTGGTTTCAGTGATTCAGATTGGATCGACGACCCTGATGATCGGAAGTCTACTGCAAGTTATGTTTTCAGCCTTGGTTCAGGACCTGTCACTTTGGCCTGTAAGAAACAACATGCTATTGCACTTTCTTCAATAGAAGTAGAGTACCAAGCAACAGTAAATGCAAGTCAGGAAGCCCTGTGGCTTTGACAAATCCTTTCAGAGTTTGGATTCCAGCACCAGCATCTGACCAGCCTTTGGTGTGACAATCAAAGTGCCATCAAGCTTGCCAAAGACCTAGTTCAACATCAACGTAGCAAACACATCGAGCTACACATGCACTTCATCAGAAAGCTCATTCATGATCAAGTTATTGAAGTGCTCTTTTTCCCTACAGAAGATCAAGTTGCATACATTTTCACAAAGTCTCGTACAGAAGCAAAGTTTTCCAAACTTCGATCTATGTTAGGAGTTCAGGAAGTTTTCATTAAGGGGGGATAGACTCTAATGCCTCCTTCCTTCTCCTATTGTGTCACTATTGTAAATCCTTCAATCCTATCCCAAGTTGTTCTTAAGGGAGGATGTTAGAATATTTAGACACTTAGGAGTTAGTAAGATCTACTTGGTCTATTGTGTCATTAGGTAAAAGTGTGTTTTCTAGTGTTTTTCTTTAGT
Source organism: Picea engelmannii (assembly GCA_009831015.1). Lineage (NCBI taxonomy): Eukaryota > Viridiplantae > Streptophyta > Pinopsida > Pinales > Pinaceae > Picea > Picea engelmannii. Next base: position 14,796 of record ML814123.1, on the reverse strand, counting down.
ATGTATTAGTATGCATTTGTAGTTAGGAAATCCGGCGGTCACAATATGTTCCCGACATAGAGTGATCTGACGGTTCATACTCTCCTCAATCTTAACAGCCATTGATCTATGGCTTAACACCTGATTGGCCCATGATCTCTATTTAAAGAGCATGGAGGGTCATTTGTCGATGATCAATTGTGATAAAATCTCTTGTAAAATATCTTTGTAATCTTTTTCTTTGCATCAATAAACTGCTCCAAGCGGCCGCGTTGGCTGGGGCCGTGGATGTTTCCCCATAGGGGTTTTACCATGTGAAAACACCGGTGTGTTGATCTTTGATCTAGTTATGTGAGTAGTTACTAAAGGTGTTCGTCCTCTGTTTGAATACCTATGTTGTCGAATAGGTGGACTCACTGATTTTGTTGGCATTGGTGGTCCCCTATTTCCTTGAGATCCACTATGCTTTTCATGGGTTTGATGCTTCGGTCTCTTCTGTAGTTTGGGTCTCTAGTATCTCATTTATCTCTTCTATAGGTGGGGTCTCTAGTATCTCCTCTATCTCTATCTTCACTAGTTGCTCGATGCCAAGGTTTGTTGCTCAAGGGTAAGGGCTCGAGCTGTGGGTCGTTATTCTTACACGCAAGAGGTATATTAGTGTTTTTTTAATTGGGAGGGAGGTAAATTGTATTTTGTGAATTTGTTTATAACATTTATAATATCTATGTTATATCTATTATATATAAGATTTATATTTATATGTTATATATAACACAATATATAATACATAACACAATATATATATATATATATATATATAATACATTTTATATTTTATATAATATGATGATGATGATTATCTTATAATCATGATGACCATGACCATGACCATAATATATGGTTATGTATGATGATGACAATGACAATGAAAGTTTAAAGTTTAATTAGTAAAGTAAGTTAGTTAAATACAAATTGTTAAAGTTTAAGAGTTCATGATTTAGGTCAAAGTTAATACTATCGAGGTTAAGGGTTTCAAATTGAGATCAATGGTTTACTCGTTAATTGTTAAGGGTTAAGAGAAGGGTTAAATCTTAAAGAATATGATTGATGGTTTAGGGTTAAACATTTTTCTTATGAGTTTTAGAGTTGAAAGATTATCTATATAGTTTGTGGCTTGTCTTAATTTTATTTTATGTCACTATGAAGGATTACAGGAGTTAAGGATTGAGGGTAATAAGGGATATATGGTCATCATCATCATCATCACGATTGAGGATAATAAGGGATATATGGTCATCATCATGATCTAGGATATGGGAGAGAGGATGTTATTTTTCTCATGGTTTCTCTAAATCAAATTGTTTTTGACAAACCATCCAATATTTATGTTGTTGACCACACTCTCATACATATTGTCCATTTTCCCACTTATATTTATCCTCTAAACATACACATTAATATTTTTATGCCAAGTTCTTTAACAATAAATCTTCCCATTTCCATGCAATCACACAACCCTGAGGACAACCACTACACATAGGGTCACTCCATCTAGTGACACACATATTACATATTTTTGGAGAAAACCACCAATATTGGTCTAATGATCATCATCATCTCATTATTTCTTTAAGTGTTATACATGGATATTCCTGTAGCAACAACTCTAGCTTTTTTTTTTTTCTTGAATAGGTCAAAACCCTTAAGGTTGTAGACTAGGACACTCCTAGTCACTCACCTACCCCTCTAACAATGTGCTAACAATATCCATAGCTACACTTATCCTACCCAATTCCTTAATTATGACTTTGTAGGATCTACAACACTCATGGATGACCTTGTGGTCCCAATCATGAGATTCTTTATTTTTCATTTTTCTCACATTAAGTCAAATCTCTCCTTAGGAGCATGCGTCTCCACTTATGTTACTACAAGTAATGGTTAAAATTTCTTGGTAAGATTTCATGATTCGTATAGGAACATTTCACTTCTTAAATGTCTCTAGAAATCAATCGCTGGCCTTTGAGACATCACTTTAACATAATTATGGGTCTATCGTGGTATTCAATAACTTCAAGATTGGCCTATGAATCTCTCCTTTTAACCTTGATTATTACTAGTCCATGAAGGCATATGAGGAGGTTTTAAATTAACCTTCAATGATGGCTAAAGTTGTATTTTAGCCTTAATTTCCAATGCTTGGGGATATTTTACTAGGTTTTCATACATCACCTTAGCTTGATACCTTAAATCCACATAAACCATTAGAATTACTGCTTGTAATTTCCACCCAATATATAGCCAATTTCGGCACCTAACATGGTAAAAAAGGCATTCAATCCACACAGTTGTTGTTTGATCACTCCCGCATCATATTTTAGGAACATGATTGTGAGATAACAAGTTGTTGACAAAAAAAAATCTAGTCATATTGATTTTCCACTCTTTGAAATAATAAAAACAAAATTGTCAGGAGAAAGAAATTTTGAAGGATCATCAGATTCATGGTGTAGCCCTCGGTATCAACTTCGTCACACATTTTATGCATTTAAAATCCAATTTTGTATGCCCAATATATTCATGTTTTTGTCTAACTACCCAATCTTTCATAAAAGAGTGTTTCTTCCATGTGCAACATAGCTAATTTCATCTCTTAGTCTTGGGAATACTTACATTTTCGAAGTCTTGGGAATACTCTATTTTTCATTCTCGAGTCTATTTTTTGTTTCCTCTTATAGTCTTGAATCTCTCATCTCTCGTCTCTTAATACTTAACTAAGACTTAAAGTCTCTCGTCTCTTCTTATACTTAGTCTCATAAGTCTCATCTTCTTGTCTCTTATACTTAGTCTCATCGGTCTCATCTTCTTGTCTCTTATACTTAGTCTCATTGGTCTCATTTTCTTGTCTCTTATACTTAGTATCATCTTAGTTTGATGCAAGAGAATTTCCCATCAGAAATCAGTCATTTTGAGAAGACATAGGGGGGTCTTAGAATTTACTAAAGGGAGAGTATTTCATTAATTTAATTATTGTATTTTCCTAAGTTTTAATTAGATTCTAGAAGGGTTTTTAAGATGATTTTGTTTGGAAGAATGCCTTGTAATGTAATCGAATCTGCTCTGAGCATATTTTGAGGATCTTAGAGATATCTTAGGGATAGGTTACAAATATTTTGGATTTTAATTAGGATTTGAACTAATCTAATTAGAAGTTATATTCATATATTGTAAGCCTTCGAGGATAATGAGAGTATGGCCAATTGAAAAAACAAATCTGGCCAAAAGGGCGAGAGGCCAATTAGGGAGAAATCGGGGCAAGAAGAGAGAGGCCAATTGAATGGAAATCCGGACAAAGGGAAGAATCCCAGATTATGAAATTAGGAAGAGAGATACTTATGAAATCATGTAATAAGATCATATGTAGGAAAACATTTTAGTTATGTATGTAATTCTCTATAAATGTATGTGATTGTTGATAACTCCTGAATAATAAATCGGGGTTGTGTGAACGAGTAATTAATTATAGTCAAATTTATGCAAGTAAGGTCTGTGTGAAGGAATGAGTTCGAGGGGAACAAAGTTCCTATGAACTTCGTGGAAGAAGCTATATTGTAGAGACCTGAGAGGAATGAAATTAAGATGAAGATTCAAAGTGTCTATAAACTTCGTCATGTTTAGAGTTGTAGAGGAAATGAGATTTGATCATGGTCAATGATTATCCAAGATCAATGGATCAAATCACAACATTTTCAGAATGGTTTAAAGTCTTGAAACCTGAAGAAATAGTGACCCTTGATCATCATTGATCGACGGAGGAGATTGATCAATCCAAAGGGAGAAAACATTATTCTGATTAACGACGGAGATCTACTCGGATGGAGCTATATCAATGGCTCGTATAGGATACACGTGGTATTTGACCTATCGAAACCAGTATTCACAATAGATCGAAGGCCAATGGATCATGACCATTGATCATGAGATATCGACGATGGACATCAATCCATTATATTGGAGATCGATACTCTAAGGGGGGGTGTTAGTCTAATAAAACTAAGGCAATCCTTATCCAAATTGATGGTGGATATTAAAACCTTACATAGAGATTGACGACGTAGAATCGCTCACATTGGTTCCTATTTCTCGGAGTTTGAACCATCACAGTGGTTCTAGCCCTCAGATTCGGAATTATCGGAGTCTAAACCATTGAAGTGGTTCCTAGTCCTCGAAGTTCGAATTGTTGGAGTGGTTCTAGCTCTCAGAGTCTAAAATGTGTCAGAGTGGTACAGTTATGTCTATGTCTGAATTTTTAGAGTGCTTAACTCATGTCGTTTGACACTCCAACCAGATGAAGTATGATAGGCCTAAACCTTGGTTCTAGTCTGAGGTCGTGTGAAAGTGCTAGCACTTGGTTTTTGAACTAAAGGATAGATATTATGTAAGCAGTTTCATGTTAGGAAATGAGGAACACTTCCACATTAAACCTAGCATAAGAAAGGAAGAAATATTTAATCAAGAAAGTAAATGACAAAGCAAACACACAATACACTAAGATTTTACCCTAGAAACCCAAACCGGGAAAACCAACATTCCTTGAGCATTCCACTCTCTTGTTGTCTTATTCATTCATAATAAAAGGTTACATGTATAACCTTGGTCCACACCTACACACAATCGACATCATACCCTCTTTCTTTCACAAGAAAAACCATGTAGCCAATTTGGCTTACATATACATGACCATCAACCTCTACGATTATTGATTCTTGGCGATTATCCATTCATCATCTAAATATTATCTTTTACAGCATTACAACATGTCTTCTTTATAGGCTTTACAATAGGAAAACCCTAAAGGAAAGGTTCCCAAAAATGGTTGCAAATCCACGTAAATCATTGGCTACAAATCACGCGAATCTCGAGATTCTATTACAATCAACTGCCAAGTCGGATTACCAGTCGAACTTCATTTGATCTTCAGTCGGTTTCCACATGCCCACATGTCGACCTCTTTTCAGTCAACCTCTTCAACTTTACATGGTCAAGCCACCTCGGCCTTTGACTTGTTGTTGATTTCTTTGACTTCGCCTTTACCCATTCTAACTACCTCGCCCTTAAACTTTGTCTTTACCTTGTCGAACCACCTCGACCTTCGAATTCCACTGTCATTCGATCCACCTTGAATAGAATTTCACTGCAAAGAATATAACAACCCAACATTCTCCCACTTGTTGTTTTCTTTGTTGAAACTGGGAGATCAATGAACTCTCGTTCACAGACCCAGGGAAGAAATGTCCATTGCCTCTCTGCACCAATAGAACTTTACAACACTCACAGACTTGGTCAAATATTTTTTTATGTTTTCCAATGTGTCTACTTTCTCCAGCAGCACCTTGTTTTTTCCACCATGTCTCTCAAGAAATGGTATTGTGCATCAATGTTCTTAGTCTTAGAATGATAAATAGGGTTCTTTTCCAGAAATATTGTGTTTTGACTGTCACAACTTATCTTCATAGCTCTTTGCTCAAACTCAATTCCTTAACACATCCATACTGCTTCTTTTCTTCTATGAGTACACCATGTATCCATCTTTTGTTGTTGACATGGATATAACTGTCTTTCGCTTTCTCATCCTTTAGATTGCTCCACCGAACATTTTGAACACATATCCATTTGTCGACCTCTATCAATTCATATCTCCAACTCAGACAGTGTTGACAAATCCATGTACATTTAATTCACTATCACCTTCAAGTTTTCCTTGGTAGCATATAGCATAATATTTCATGCCACATAAATACCTAAATACTCTTTTGACAGTTGTCCAGTGCTCCTTCCCAGGTGTCGACATGTATGTACTCAACACTCCCACTACATGGGCAATGTCTGGTCAAGTGCATGTCATTGCATACATTAGACTACAAACAACACTTGCATAGGGAACATGTGCCATGTCCTCTATTTCCTCCTGTGTCTCTAGACATTGTTTAGTGGTTAGCCTTGCTCCCACAAGAATTGGCACCTTCACAGGTTTAAAATCTTGCATGTTGAAACATATCAAACTTGTTTCAATATACTTTGTCTGGTTTAACAAGATCTTTATAGTTTATCAAACTCTCTTAATATACATTCCCATAATGAAGTTCGATGCACCGAGATCCTTCATGTCGAACTTGGAGGATAGTTGCCTCTTCACCTCCTTTATTGTGTCCATGGTGTTTCCAATCAGCAACATGTTGTTGACATATAATGCTACATATATGAAACTCCCACCTTCTTCTTTGGAATATATGCAGTGGTCAAATTTAATTCTCACAAACCCCAAACTAAGGATGTATGCATCAAAATTTTGGTACCACATCCTTGGTTATTTCTTTAGACCATAAAGTGATCTTTTCAATTTGCACACTAAATCTTTCTTTCCCTTTACTACAAATCCTTCAGTTTGTTTCACGTAGATTTCCTCTTCCAAGTCCCCATGTAGGAATGTTGTCTTTACATCCATCTGTTATATTTCCAAATAAATGTTGCATCCAGAGACATTAGTACTCTAATGGAATTTAATTTTGCAACAGGGAAAAAAATATCACCGAAGTCGACTCCTTCGACTTGGGAATATCCTTTCGCTACCAGTTGAGCTTTGAATTTATTGACTTGACCTGTTGCATGCATATTCTTCTTCAATACCCATTTGCTACCAACATGTTTTCTTCCACTAAGTAACTTGACTAAGTCCCATGTCTCACTCTTGTGCAAGGATTCCATCTCTTCAACCATGGCGTCCTTCCAAAGTTTTCCCTCTGCTGAGTCGACTGCCTCCCCAACCGACTTGGGCTCATCATTGGTGGAATTTAACATGAATGTGGAATGGAATTCGAGTGGACTATACCTTTCGACTGGTTTTCTTATTCTTTATGACATCCTTACAACCGGGGTCGATTTTTCCACCTCTTCTTTTGATACACTTGACTCATCTGAATCATATTCTTATTTCCTCGGGTCAAACCGCATCGTCTCATGATTATTGTCGGTCTAGACAATTTCCTCAGGATCGGACTTACCTCTGACTTCTATGAAGAATACATCTCGATTGTATACTGTTTTCCTTGATATAGGATCCCATAGCTTATATCCTTTCATTCCTTCTTTGTATCCAATGGAAATACACTTGACTTCCTTCTTGTCCAGCTTGCTCCTCTTTTCCTTGGGAACATGCACAAATGCATCACAGCCAAATAATTTGAGATGTGAAACTGAAGGCTTCTTACACGACCATACCTCATGTGGAGTCATGTCGACTAGCGCCCATGAAGGAGACATATTCAATAGATATTTTGCAGTTTCAACTGCCTCTGCCCAAAATTCTTGTGCAAGCCTAGCACCACTGAGCATGCTCCTTGCCTTGTCCATCAATGTTTTGTTCATTTGCTCAGCAACTCCATTTTGTTATGGGGTATATGGTGTGGTATTTTGGCATGCTATGCCACACTGCTTGCAAAATTGATCAACTTCTTTTCCACTGAATTCACCATCGTTTTCAGTCCTTAATACTTTAATCTTCTTATCTATCTAGTTTTCTAAAAGAGATTTAAACTCTTTGAATTTCTCAAAAACCTTTGATTTATTCCTCAGGAAATATATCCAAGTCTTCCTGGAAAAATCATCTATGAAGGAGACATAATACATGGATCTGCCAAGTGAAGGCACTGTAACAGGGCCAAACACATCACTATGAACCAACTCTAGAATCCCATTTTTCGTTGTCGCTCCAGATGGGAACCTCACCCGACTTTGTCTTCCATATATACAATGTTCACAAAAATTGACTTCTAAATTACATGTAGGAAAGTCTTCGACCATACCTTTGTTATTCATAGCTCGAAGTCCTTTTTTTCTATGTGTCCCATCCTCTTGTGCCATAGCATGATCGGGTTGACTTTATGATGGCTTGCCGAGTCAGTTTGAATTGACTCATCCTGAGTCAAGTTGAGTCAAGTCGACTTCAGGAAAAGTGGTGTTGTTGCATCTAGTCAAGTCGACACTCCCTAGTAACTTGTATAGGGTTCCAATCCAAACTTCTTTCATTAAGATCGTCACACCTCTGACCATCTTGCACGAATACTTTTGAAATAGAGTGTGCACCCCTGCATCACTCATCTTACTGAAAAATATCAAGTTTCTTGCCAAACCCGAAATTTGTAGCAAGCTTCCCAACTTGTCCCACAGTTTCTTGGCCAAATATTCACCTGAGACATTCAACTGTACCGAATCTGCAAGACAAATTCGAATCGTACTTCTTGCTCTTCTCTCAAGTTTCTCCCATTCTTCCGTAGACATACATGTCAGCATGGTACCTAGACAGACTATTTTCCATTGCTCTCGATCTACAAGGAGATCTTCAATTCTAAGCTTCCAAAACTCAAAATTCTGGCCATTCAATTTTTTATCTCTATTCTTGAGTTGCTCACCATTCTTTAACACAATTCTTTAAAAAATTATAACTTATGAATCTTACTAAACCTAGGGTTTAGCTCATATCCAAGGTTGTTTAGCCAAGATCTGATACCACATGTTAGGAAATGAGGAACACTTCCACACTAAACCTAGTAGAAGATAGGAAGAAATATTTGATCAAGAAATTAAATCACAAAGCAAACACACAGTACACAGAGATTTTACCCTAGAAACCCAAACCGGGAAAACCAACATTCCTTGAGTTTTCTACTCTCTTGTTTTCTTATTCATTTAGAATAAAAGGTTACATGTCTAACCTTGGTCCACACCTAAGACATAACCTACTTCATACCCTCTTTCTTTCAAAAGAATAACCTTGTAGTCAAATCAACTTACATCTACATGACCAACAACCTATACGATTATTGATTCTTAGCGATTATCCATTCATCATCTAAATATTAGCTTTTACAGAATTACAACATGCCTTCTTTATAGGATTTATAGTAGCAAAACCCTAAAGTTTCAATTCCATACAGATCATTGGTTACAAATCCCGCAAATTTCGAGATTTTGTTACAGTCGAATACCAAGTTGGATTATCAGTCGACCTTCATTCGATCTTTAGTCGATTTCCACACGCCCTCATGTTGACCTCTTTTCGGTTGAACTCTTCGATTTTACTTGGTCGAGCCACCTTGATCTTCAACTTGTTGTCAATGTCTTTGACTTTGTCTTTACCCAATCGAACTACCTCGACCTTCAACTTTTTGTTGATTCCTTCAACTTCGTATTTACCTGGTTGAACCACCTCGACCTTCGAATTCGACTATCAGTCGATCCACCTCAACCTTCAAATTCAACTATCAGTCGATTCACCTCGACTAGAATTTCATTACAAAGAATATAACAACCCAACATTTAGCACCTATAGCAGAGGTTAAGAGTTGATTTCCAAGAGAGAATCATTCACCCAGTCTGTCAGTAGTTTAGATATCAGAGGATTGACACGTTTGGAGCATTTGATCTGACCTGCCTAGAATTGATCTTGGGAAATGCAGTTGAGAATTATGATTCTATGTAGGTACGATCCATTGTAGTGGTATCAGAGTGCAATGATTCTCTTTGGATAAGAAAGGTGAAATTGGAGATGAAAGAGAAAGTCTGCAAATTAGCAATTGCAGAAGGAAGTTGATGAAGATTAGTGACAACGTACAGAAGGTACAGATCGAGAGAGATCTAGGGTTAAGGTATGCAATTTAATTTTATTTGTTGAAATGAAGAATATTTTGTGTTAGAGTAAAGGAACAAATTTCAGCAGAGGAAATTTTAAGCTACAGATTGGAGGTCATTCCAACCAAGGAGCAAAGTTGGGAAGAAATGTTTGGAGGACAAGATATTAGAACAAATATTGCAGGGAATGAATTTCGTAGTTTGCAATAACTCTGGTTAAGAAGTGTTTTTGTGTTTACAAATAGTAGCAAGGAAAGATATTGTGGCAGAATCTTTACAGCTATTAATGTTGTGATAGAAGAGGGGGAACAGTGGAAGTTCTCAAAAAGGAAAGTGAGTAGGAGTTCATAAGCCTAAAGGAGCAAAGGAAGCTCAAGAAGGTTCCATAGGAGATAATTGTTGGTTGTGGAGCCTGATTATCTTCCTAATTCAGAGGTCTTGTGTTTTTCAACCATGTTTATACCCCATGAAGACTTTACACCCCAGAAGTATGTACACTCTTCCACGCAGGGGAGTGCAGAGGGGCGGTACCCCCTTTGCGAGGTCTGGGGGGGATATCCCCCTGGCTGAGGGGTTCAGGGGCAAGTGGACCCTCGGTGGGGGTTCGGGGGCAGCGTCCCCCGATGGGGGTTCGGGGGTGAAGCCTCCGAAGGGAAAATTGCCTTGTAAATGTATATTGTAATTTCATTGTAAATCTGGACCGTTCATTATAAGGTCGCAAATCTAACGGTAGAAATCATGTTAGGGTTTTTTTCCCTAGAAGGAAACCCTCTGTTATGAGGGAAATGTATTGTGGCTATGCATTATGGTGAGTATTGTATTATGAGTGAGGATACTGTGAGAGAAAGAAGAGGAAGTTACAGCGGGTTTTTTGTAGGTTGTATCCCTTCATTTGCTGGATAATAATAAAGAAAGGACCTGGAAGTTTCTTTGGTGGATGTAGCCCACACTGGGTGAACCACCTAAATCTATGTCTCTATTGTATTGTGTATCTTATGTGTTTTGTTTCTGCATTTGTTTTATTGTATTGCTCCACAGTCCTATTTTTCTAACAAGAACCAGAGATACCAAGAGGCCAGGCTCAAGATGAGAAGCTTGGTGAGGTATATTGTAGCAAGGTGAAACATAGTTGTTAATGCAAAGGCTTATTGCAGCTCACAATGAGAATGGAGCAACTCATAAAGGAAGATATGAATATGACTAGAAATAGTCAGATGAAGGGTTCAGAAGAAAGACATCGCCAGATAAGAGAAAGTGCCAAAGTAGTTGGCAGAAACAAGATAAGTAATGAGGAAATTGACAGAGAGCTTGTTGAGTTAAAGGAATATCTCAGTGTGATGATGAAGCTGTTGCAGGAGAGAGTTAAATAAAACCATACATATGGTTGGAATATTAAGAAGAAAGTTAGATGGCATATTGTACAATTATATGTAAGGAAGTTGAGACAAATCTTGAAGTACAGATTGGATGCTTGGATCAGAGAAGAAAAACTTAGAGAAACTGAGTACAGAGAGTCTTTGGGAGCAAGACCAACAATTCACTTTTGTGAACCAGAGTACAGAGTGATGCTTGGAGAAGAAGATGAGGGACAAGATGAAGACCTCATGGAGATATTGGAAAGTTAATTCCAGCATAAAGAAAGGATGATAGAGGCATCTAAAAGGACTCGGGAATCTCATGTTTTTAAAACTAAGAATTTGTGTGTATGTGCAGGTTATACAGGTTTTGAATATGGACAGTCATTCAAAACTGTTGACGGGCCTTTCAATTACTTTCTAATTAACTTAGTAATAAAATGAAGAGTTGTACATTTAATTATCAATATGGGGCTCATATGGAACTTGTGAACTGTCACGCACAATATATGAAAGAAGAGTGTTGTTTTGAGTATGGAGTTGTAGCACTTTAATGTCACAATTCAAATACTCATAATACTTAATTAAGTCACCAACTTATGTTAAGGCCTAAGTTTCTCTGGAGAAATTAAAGCACACTTGCAGGAATTGAAATCACACTTGCAGGAATTGAAATCACACTTATGGAAATTAAAATCACACTTGCATAAATTGAAATTTCACTTGCAGAAATTAAAATCACACTTGTTGAAATTGAAATCATACTCATGCTTATGGTCTATTGGTGACTTGCTCGAGTATAATGAATGTCTTATGTTGTTGCAACAATTAAGTGTTTGTTCATTCAATATTAATCCAATGATATCAATCCAAAGTTATAAAGATTAAACCTAAAGAGAATTAGACAATAAGCACACTAAGTGCAGCTACAAGTGGAGTTACAGCAACGTGAGTTGCGACAATGTGAGTTGCAACAATGGAGTTGCAACACAAAAATAAATCTAACAACCAAGTTACAGCAATGCGAATTGCAGCAACCAGATTATGTTATGACCCAAACTGAATAGACACGAGCTATAGCAACAAAAAGCGCAGAATGGTTGTGATGTTATGAAAATATGAATTGCAGGTTAAGACTTTAGAAAACCATACCACTCATAAATCATAACATTGTTTTGTAGATGAAAATTATAGTGGACTGGAAGATAATTCTGAAATCCAAGAACTATACTTTAATTCTAGAATGACAAAAAACCACAAAACATTTACAGCATGTGAATAAAGTTATGAACCTCAAATTATAGCAATTGAAAGTAACGAATGATAGAATAAACTTTAAAAAAAAAAAAAAGTAAAATGTTAATTCTAACACTATTGTTACAGGTAGTACCTAACTAAGGAGGGGGTCCTACCCCCTTAGGCGAGGTACTGGGCTACAGAACCATAATCACACAATCAATCAATACATCAACACGCAACTAGAAAGCCGAAATTAAAACTATATTGTCGTAAGTTGAAAGATACAATAGCAAATTGTAATTGCCAGATAATTTCCTCCTCCTCAACTCTAAGGGGTCGAGGTTTTTATACAATGCAATTATTTTTCTAAAATTTTACAAACAACGAATGGACATTCGTGAGAATTTGGCTGCCATCCGGTTACAAAGATTATTTCAATTTTAGTTGGAAACAAGCGTATGTTGACTCGATAGGTAATTGATTTCCTTAGTCTCCCATTTGTCTCATGTCGTCTTCCTTCATGGAGGTTGATTCCCGACTACCAGCTACAATGTTGACCGTTGTGTTGGTGAGATATATTTGGAGTCACAACAATGAAAGGCATGCTCGGAGTTACAATGTATTTTCTGGAGTTGCAACAACTACAAATGGGCCTTGAGTTGCAGCAGTTGGTTCGCGTCTGAAATTGTAACAACTTGGTTAGTGCCCGAAATCGTATCCCTTGGAATTACAGTAGAGAGGTGTTGCAACCACTTTGAGGTGTTGCAGACATTGTATTCTCTTGTATGACAATATTAGTGACTGAAATTAATGAGTTCCTTCCTAAGAATTATGCAAAAATAATGTAAAATTGGCGTATGGGGTAGGATTCATACCTTTGGTGACAAATGAGGTGAACTGGATAATGGAAGTATCAAAAGAAAAGTGATTAACGTAAAATGATAAGCAAAAAGGTCTAGACGGGTGCTAAAAGTATGTCATTTTAGGCACATGTCAACTGCCATAAACAAAGAGGATGATGCATAATTGTCTCAAAAAGATAAAATCCAGAGGATTTCAGTAGATGGAATGAAAGGAAGTTGTCTTGTGACAAAAAGGAAGAATGAAAATATCGAAGACAAGAGACAACACTTAGAGGTAGTGCCCATAGATTTCAATGAAGAATCAAAATTTCTATAAGATTGGTTAGCAAAGCCTAAGGTTGAATATGGATATCTAAGAGAGGAGATAGAGGTAATGGATTCACCTTTAGCAGATCAAATTTTGTTGAGTAAATGTGGATGTATGCTGATAGAAAATGGAAAATGAATTTTCTTTGAAGACAACAACATAGTTCTGAGAAAGAAATCTCTACAAGAGAGCTAAGTGGACGAAGATCATATAAAAATTGTGGAACCAGTTGTTGAACAAGATAGGATCGAGGGAGCAACAAGTCAGTATAAGGATTTAGTAAAAAGGGAGTGGAAGTACGAGGAAAATGCATAACAAAGTAGTACATAACATAACATATTTTAAAAGGAAAACCAAGAGAACAAAGATGTTGTTAAGATCAATGAAATTTCAAGAACTACAAATGAATGTAAAGCTCAAGAATATACATATGAAGGATTAAGTGAAGCAAAAAACAAGTTGTGTTTATGACTGAAAATGAGCTCCATGAATGTCCCGAGGAAAAAAAAATCTATAACGTCTTTATTAAGTGTGCAAGTGTAACCAGAAATGAGATTTCTCGAGATAGAAGCAGACAGCCTTCCACAAAGCATCAAAAATATTGGAGACAACTATGTGCCAGAAATTTGTGAGGAAATTTTTGCAGAAGAATGGGAGAGAGTTCTTATAACTCTCACACAAATAATTGTTGAGACATTAGATATTTGGTGCAGAATATCCAGAAGAAGACTTGATGCAAAGGAATTTCAAGGAAGGAAAGTCATAAATAAAGACAACCAGAAGACTTCAAAGTTGAGACAACATTATGAGGATAATGAGATGTGAAGAAAGTACTAAGTTGGCTTGGAGATACTTCAAATGATGAAATATTGAAATGGGTTAGGAAAAACTATAGTGATACAAGTATGGAACTTGCCGAAGTATATATGATAGTGAGGAATGATTTCAGTATTGAAGCAAATAATCATTGGTGCATGATCATATTATTCATGGAGAAATTACTACAAAAAGGTATACAATTTTTATTGTTAATCTGTCATTTTAATGAAATCAAAGAACATAGTTTGTTTGAGAAGTCATGTAGATTGAGTGGGTAGCTTAGAGATATGCATTATTGGTTGCTTAATTTTTCATTTAGAGAGAAACGTTCTCGAGGAATTGAGGATGGATAGAGGTGTAGAGACAAAGGGATGGCAACAACCATATGAAATTTCTGTGAAAATTTGCAGCAGATAAATTGAAGCAATGATGTGTACCAGCAAGAGGCTAGATTGGACATTGAATTGGAGGAGTTTTGGAAGCAATTGATGAAGATTCCCAAGTGGGAATGTAAAGAGATAAAGAATAAGAGAAGCATGCAAGTATA
>ML814122.1:79446-91434 GCA_009831015.1 Picea engelmannii | reverse complement strand
GGAAAAAATGTGGTGTGATAAAGAGTTAGAGGAAAAAAGAAAATTAAGGTATTATAAAGATGTAATCAACCCTAATCTAGAAGATCAAAATTATCTATCTGTTTTTCCAAGTGTAAAGAAAAAAATAAGCATTGCTAAGATAACAACAAATTCTCACGAGCTCCACAATGAAACTGGGCGTTGGTCAATTCCTAAAACGCCATGGGATGAAAGAGTGTGTCACCTTTGTGAAACTAAGAAGGTTGAAGATGAAAAGCACTTTTTCTTAGATTGTCCAGCCTATACCCATATTAGACCTCATTTTCAAAATATTGATCACACTACCAACCTTCCTAACCTCTTAACTCAACAAAAGTATGGTGATCTTGGAAAGCTTCTCTTAATGTTTTTCRAGCACATAAACAAAATTCTAAAGAATCACAAGTAATCACTTACCCTCTTAAGGTATGATAGACCAATTAGGTCTTAGTGGATGTTAATCATCATCAATATTATATAAAAACTTATGCGAAGATCTTGGCATTTCGGTAGGAGTTGTAATTTTCTAAAATAGAAATACAATAGCAATTGAGAAAATGTCTTTTCAAATTTGAAAAACTTGTTGTATTAATAACAATTGTAAATTCCTCTCTAAAATACAAATCCAATAGTAATTGAGAAAATGCCTCTTTGAATAAATGCTTCTTCGAGTTTGAAAAGCCCTACGTTTCTCTAGGAGCTGTAAGTTTCTCTATAAAATAGAAATCCAATAACAATTGAGAAAACACCTCTAATACATTTGGACTTTAGTGAGGATTCTTAATAAAACATTTGATGTGCAAATGCATTTATCTTGCAATTTGATCTATTGTGCTTTATTAAACTAAATTTTTCAACCAAAGACGCAACAAAATAATATTTCAAAGTTAAAAGTAAACAAATTTAATTATCATATCATATGATAACATTTAGAACATTTAAGAGTAAAACACAAATTATTTACAATTGCATTTACAATTTGTTTGTTGTACAAAATTGCATTTACAATTTGTTTATAGTACAAAATTGAAATTTATGATTCAAATCACTTTAACATAACAAAGTACAAGACCATGTGAAACATTCCACAACATGTGCAATGGATATATAACAAAACATTATTTTTTGAAATATTCTATACATAAATGTGAATTATATGTTTCTCTTTCATATATATATTTCTTCTTTGTATAATGTGTTAATATATTTCTTATTTTTGTAATGTTTTTCTTTGTCAATATGTGTATGTTGTTATTATGTGTGATCTTTTTTTCCTTTATTTAATATTTATTTATTAATTTAATTTTATTTAATTTTATTTTTTTTTATTTTTTTAAGTAAAAAAGATAGTACCTGCTATATTAAGTTATCAGAAAAACATTGACAAAATACATAGAGATATAGTCATCTCGAGCCACCAAAAATGTTGTCGTTTTACCACAAACCATCATAGTTTGGAGTGAGATGAGTCTAGGAGTTTAAGCTAAAGATAGTTTTACCCTTTGTCCTACCCGAAGGAAACCAGGACAGATGGTCGTAGTTCAAGTTTACATGTAGCAACAACATGATTAAACATAAAAACAAACTAGCATAGGAGAACTTAGATACTCGGTGACCTGTCGCCCTTGCCTGTCTGCCACGTGGATCTGGCTGGGATGACAAATGGTTGCACACACAATGGACATTTCCTCTTTGTTGGAGCATTGGAGTATGCATCAAGGAGCAAGTCCAAACGCTATCCCATGAGGAGGGCTCTGTGCTCTTGGTCTACCATGTGGCCTCAAAGTTTAAACACCAGAGCCAGATGCTCTGCACGAAGGAGTGGACCATGCAAGTCATGATTACCTGCTTCGTCGAAGGTTTCGTTCCCCACTTCCATGTTCATCCCTGCTCTGGCCTCGATCACATTAAGTCCTGCTCCAGCTGCATCCATCTTCATCCCTGCTCTGGTCTTGTACACATTCCTTTCTACGCATGCATTGTCCCGAGCCTCGTCCTCGTTTGTTCCCTTCTCAGCATGGATGGTGGGGATGTAGTCACTCGTCCACGGTATCTCTTCAACAATACAAATAGGGAATTCGTCTGCCAGCTTGTCTTTAGGACCGCTACTATCTTGTATATCCGGCACCATGGCTTGGGGTTCCAGGGTGGTCACTAAGTCCTCTAGGTACGACGTTTCATCAACATAGCAGGTTGGAAACTCGTCTGCAACACCTCCCTCCAGACTACTTCCAGGTTCAATTACCATGGTATGAATGCTGCGTTATGTCCTAGGCTCAGCGATAATGGCGTGTAGTGCCAATTGATCAGCGCGTTCCCTCTACCGGAGAATGGAAGTCACCGTCGACAGAGCACGCTCCAGGTTCTTCCTCCTTTGCCTTTTCTCTTTGTGGGTGTACCAGGCTGAGCCTCGGTGAGGCCTTCCTCTCTTCCTTGTCATTGTTGATGAGGGGTGGATAAAAATACAGAGAGAATGTTGCACCAGAGCTCCCAAATGAAAGTGAGCCAAGATGAGAGGGAACCCGAACTGCACCAAAATGAAAGTGAGCCAAGACGAGAGGGAACCAGAGCTACACCAGAGCTCCCAACTGATGGGGAGGTCCAAAACGAGAGTGAACCAGCTTTGTCTGGGCTCTCGAATCTTCAAATTACCAAATGATGGATTCGCCTGGCTTCCCATTAACCCTGTCATATTGAGTGCAGTCTGAGCGAGAGCTTTCGCATGAGGGAGGAGTCCCTCCTCCGTATAGCGGCTGTAATGGCCAGCTACCATTGTAAATGCGGAGAGGATGGGTAGTGGCCATCAACATTTAAGTTGTGGCTTGATGTTGAGCCATGTGGCGAGGCATCGCTGCGTGTCACCCCATCCGAGGCTATTAAATTTTTATTTCAGTACTATGTGTGTAGTGTTATTAAATGCTATTATAGTTATTTTTTTTGTAATGGGTAATCTTTTTTGTCTATTACATTTTTATTTTTCTTATAAAATTGTTTGTATATAATTAATATTTTATTAATATGCAAATTATAGTTAATGATAACATTATTTATTTATTTTATTTTTACTTGAATTATTTATTTTATTGAAAATCATTTTATACCAAGAATATGATGGTATGCTAAAGATAGATGAAGAGTTAATTCAAGACATATTATAAAATAAACTTGAATATATACCCTTACATTTTATAAGAATGATTAATATGATTTAAAATTTATTTAAAGTTTTACATACAAAAAAAATTAATTAGTTTGTCTCTTTTAACGATTTAAGATTGATTATCCGTGCATATTGTTGTTAATAGTCTAGACTTAAACTTTGTCTTTTAAAATGATATTAGTGTGGATTCATTGGGGCATATGTGACTTTTAATGGATGGAAGAAATCATGGGAAATCCCTCAATACCGGATCAAGAAAGTTTCCCCAAAATGATCATCACTTGAGCTAACCCATGGGGCTTTTAAAAGTATATCTAACTTTACTTATAAGTAGGTTTCATTTATTTGATTTTCATTACTTCGGCATTCTCATTAGCCCGTTTAGGGGGCATGCTAGTAATTAATAGGGTTAGAGTAAAGTTGATTAATAAAATAAGTTTTATAAATTAATATATTAATAAATTAATTTTTTAAATATATTAATAAAGTCTATTAATAAAATAAGTTTTTCAATTTTGAATACTTTAGGGTTAGGGTTATGTATAATATATTAATTAATAAGATTAGAGTTATTAGAGTTAGGATTAATTTATTTAGGGTTAATATAGTTAATGATTGATATTATTAACATATTAATTATAAATATATTAGTAATATATTAATAACTATTAATATAGTTAATGGTTATAGTTAACCTCTAGTTTTAATAATATAATATTAATCACATTTTAGTATAATAATTTAATATTAATAACTCTAACCCTATTAATAATTAATAATATATTAATATTAATTATTAATATAAGGAGTTAATTATATATAGTTATTAATAATATCAATCATTAAATATATTAATAATAATTAATATAGTGACAATTAAGATATTTATTGTTAATATAAATGAATACATGTTGTTTTTTTTGTAAATAAAAAGAAGAACTGTATATTATATCACGAGTGTACATATGTGTTTCGTTTGGCAGCCACGTGTTCTACCACATAAGGGAAACCAGAACAAGTAGCTCCAAGCGATGATATGTCTATCATGGATGAAATACAGTTTACAAAAATTGTGCAAAAGGATGAAAGTATCAACATGAACTTTGTTCCAACTAGATAACCTAGGGATGGCTTCATTCAGAGCTGCCATTACTAAGATAGTTACATTACTATGAAAAATAGTGAAACTGTAATCACTATTCATTCTAAAACTGTAATTGACAAAAACCAGAGTTGGGGGTGGGCCGCATCAAGCCATTGGGGAACCTGGATGTCCATGAGAAGTGTAGACCAGGACAAACTTCTTCTTGCATGTGTAGTAGTGTGTTTGCATTGGGGTGTCTGAGAATGCCTCAAACAACAGATCCAGTCGCTGGTTTATTAGCCATTGACGATGCACATGCTCATCCTGTCGATGTCGGATGTCAAAGAGGAGCTCAAGATGATTCGCTGCCAGATGATAGGTATAGTGTGAGCCCTCCTTTTCTCCGTTTGTGCCTGTGTCTTTCGTCGTAATTGGGTTCTCCCCTGCTTCTATCAGTTTCCATCTTGGATGGATTTCCTCCTCCATAATGCATCATTCGTCCCCTCAGTAAGGATTATGCCCTGGGGAAAAAAGACTGGGGAGGCATGCCTCAGAGGGTGGCCCTATCTTCTTCACCAAGCTCGGGCATGGTTGTGAAGCTGAAGGCGGCTCTGTGTCAACCAATTTCAGGCCAGGAATTTGAACTGAAGGTGGTGCCTCCTCTTTGACCTTTTTGAGGCACTGAGGTGCCTCTTCCTTTGAAGTGCTAGATGGAAAATGTTGGGGCAACGATGGAGATTTCACTGTGGGGGACGGGGTCTTTGTTTTTGGTATGCGCAAGGAAGTCTGAGTCTGAGTTTGGAGCAAGGGTGGCAGAGTCTCCATTTTTGGAGTTCGCAAGGTGGTCTGAGTGCTTTTGGTGTCTCTATGGGGGCAACTAAAATGGACAAGAAAAGATCGCTAAGAGGTTGTGAGTTGGTTGTCTCGGGTGATGGCATTCTTGCTCCTTGTGCCCCACTTGGGCTTTCCTCACTCGTGGGGCATGGTGGGAAGAACTAGGGGATGGGGGAGATGTAGGGGGGCCATGGGGGGGAGTTGGTGGTCAGGGGAGGCTCGGAAGGCACACGGAGTGCGAGCGATGAAGCCAGGAGGGTCGAGAAGCATTGCGCAGAAGTGGTAGCATGCAATGACTAGGAGAAAATGCGTGCCTTGGGCATTTGTATCACTGTCGGGTTCCATTGATGCCCCTCCCATCACCAATGAAGGTTGATGAGACTGGTTCATGTGCCTTGTACCAGTGGCCTGACTGGATCGCTCGTCCGAGAATTCCTCTAGGCACATTGAGTTAACTTCCCTCATGGTGTGTGCCATGGAAAGTTAATACTCTGGGGGTGGCGGCTTGGGACATTAAACCCCCCCACCATCTGTCCCTGCCAGCGGTCCCCCTCCTCTTGCCAAGTGTCACCCTATCCGGGTGAATGAATACATGTTGTTATTATCACTTAATAGTAATAATAACTATTAGTATTATTAATAATATTTTATTGATTGGTCTTGTATAACTAATAGTCATTAGTAATATTATTAATAAATTTGTATTAATACTTTAAAAATTATTTTACATAATACATTAATAATTAAAAATTATTAATAATAACTATATTATAAGTTATTATTAGTATACATAATTAACTATGTTTTACAATGGGTACTTTAGGTATGTAACATACATACCCTTTATACATTAATTATTAGTCAATATTAATAATTAAATATAATCATCAATAACGTATTAATAATATATTAACATTAATAGTTATTAGGATTAGGGTTAGGGTTATTCGGGTTAGTGTTAAGGCCAGATTAGGGTTAGGGTTATTCCTATTAAATTAGGAGTATGGTTATTTATATTAGGATTTATTTTATAATAACAATAAAATGATATGAATTCAATTTAAATAATATTTTTTTTTAACAAAAACAGAGTAAAATTTATATTAAAAAAACTGTGAGTAAACGCAGGAGTAAAAAATCTGTGCTACACGAGTTGTAGAAAACAAAATTCACTCCCCTGAATTCTCCCAGAAGGAAGTGGTGATCAAGGGCAGTGTTTTCTAGTATGCTAAATCCTATTTGAGCGTCTACAGTGAAAATCATGCAAAAAGATCCTAATAAAAGCACATGAAACACAACATACACTTAAAATTTATTTTGGTCCGGTACAGAGTAGTCTTCTTCTGTTGGAGGCCGCAAATTTAGATCCAGTCACTGTCGAGGTCCTAGCGAGGAATCTACATCGGAGATGGTTGTATTCGAAGAGGCTGAAGGCGATGCAAGCCCAACCACAAATCGAAGAGCTTCTATCTGCTTCCTTAATGCTTCACATTCATCCTTGTTCCTCTGTTGTTCTCCCCGATGTTGAATTGTAATTTTAGTTATGGATAGAACTTGGGCTAAGATATCTCTGATTTGAATTTGCAGGTTTTGCATCATGCTCACCAACTCATCATGCTCTTCCACTGAAATTGTGCACTGATTGCCAAGGCTCCTTCCCATTTTTCCAACTTTCCTTGCATTGTATGTTTGTATTATGCGAGAGTCCGTCTCTATACTCAAGGGAGGAGTGATATATTCTCTTCTCTATGAAGTATGGAGTATTCCTACGAAATGAGCCACACCTCATCTGATATGCTCCATCACCCTTGCTGGATTCAATGAACAGATCTGATTTCCTGATTTTGAGCACGAGCTGCAGCCATACCTGTTGTTGATATTGGTACTATTCACATTACCTGAAATAAATCCATAGTACGCCCAAGGTGTCATGCTAAATAGTTTTCTCCCACTCCAGGCCTTGATTCCACACACAGGAGCAGTCGTAGGGACGACAAAATGACTTCCCAAGTTGGGGGAGAAGGTGATAAAGAGCAGGGTGACATGCGCTGAGGTGAGGGGGGAGGTGTCTAGGTGTTGAGAGGTGAGGTGAGGAATCTTGTGGAAACTGCCAAGTGTTTTATATGTCAGGGGCAGCGGGAAGGATTTATGATGGGATGAGTTTGCGACCTAGGCCAGGAAATTCCAAGTGTCTCGTTGAGCGGGCATGTGTGCTGGCTGCCATGTGTCAAGAGCCTGACAGATTTGTGACATGGTCATGGGATGGGTTTGTAATGTGTGAGGTCATTGACTACTAACAAGCCTTGCTCCAGATTTTCTTGGGTGTCATCCATTTGATTGTTTCTTTGGAGGACATGGAAGAGGGAGATATTGGAGAAGTGATTGATAGTTTCCAAAATTTGTTGGAGTGTGTCCTTTAAGTGAATATTCGGGGGGTGGGATCCTTTGCATGCATGGTTTATAATAATATTAGAGTCAACGATCACTGAAAGGGAGTGGATGCTCAATATTTTAGCGAGAAGAAGACCTTGGTATAGGGCATAAGCTTCGGATTGGTTATTGGTTGCGATTCCAAGGCTCCAGTGGAAGGAGAGTGCTTGATTTCCACGTGGGAAAATGATGACCCCTCCTGCTCCTGCCACCCTGAATTCAATTTAAATAATATTAATAACTTAATTTTAATCCATTAAATTGTAAATATATTTAATCTAGAAGAAACACTATAAATCTGTAAGTGTATTTAATCTTGAGAAAGATTGTAAATTTTATCAATGTCCTTAGAATAACATAACTCGTCAAATGTAATAAAATTCTAACATGAGGAAAAAAACCAATGTGAGGAACAAAACCAAATGTTCTATCATGGGGAACATAGTAATCTTGCAATGTGATGAACATAATAGCATCACAATATTACAAACATAGTAACGTTGTGATCTGATGAACATAGCCATGTCGTTGCAATCTGACAAACATATCTCCATTGTCGTAATATGATGAACATAGCCATATTCTCACAATGTGACAAAAATGGTAGTGTCGCATGACAAACATAGTAACATTGCAATGTGACAAACATTTCCCTATCATCGTTATGTGACAAACATAGCTCCATCGTCACATTGTGATGAACATAGCCATATTGTCACAATGCTACAAACATAGCCTTATCATCACAATATGATGAATATAGCCTCATCATTGCAACGTGACAAAAACATCCCTATCACAATTTGATGAACATTTCCCTATCATTGCAATGTGATGAGCATAACCATGTTGTCGCAATGTGACGAGCATAGTCGTATTGTCACAATGTGACAAGCATGGTAGTGTCACATGACAAACATAGTATTGTCGCAATGTGATGCAAATATCTTGATTTCATAATGTGAGAAACATTTTGAAATGTCACAATGTATCAATCATAACCCATTGTCGCAATGTGATGTGTGCAACCCAATGTCACATTGTGACAAACATGACCCAATATTGCAAAGAGATGACCTATTCCAATGTAAACAAGTGTTTGTAATGTGTTTATGATGTGTTTAATTCATTTTTTTTATATATTACATTAAATTCATTATATATATGATGCATTTGTATTTATGTTGATCTTTTAATTACCTCTCATCACACGCGCGCGCACACACACATATGATGCATTTAATGATATGTTTAATTCATTATATATGGTAGCGTCACATGAAAAACAAACTAATGTCGCATTGTGATGAAAATAGTCATATTTTCGCAATGTGATGAACACAGTCTCATTGTCGTAATGTGATGAACATATCATCATCATCACAATGTGACAATAATCTCCCCGTCATCCTAATGTGTCGAATGTATCTATGACATTGCATTATGACAAGCATGGTATTGTCACATTATGGCAAGGATAGAAACATCACAATGTGATGAACATACCCTTTCATTGAATATGATGAGAATTTCTTCATAATCACAATGTGATGAGCATAGCCATATTGTTGCAATGTGACGAAGTTAGCCTCATCATCACAATGTGATGAACAATGCATCGACATCTCAATGTGATGCAAATATCTCGATGTCGTAATGTGAGAAACATTTTGAAATTTCACAATGTGTCAAACATAACCCATTGTCACAATGTGATGTACACAACCTAATGTCACATTGTGACAAACATAGCCCAATATTGCAAAGAGATAACCATTTCCCAATATTGCAATGTAACGAACATAACCCAATTCGAAAATGTGACAAACCTATTCCAACATAATAATGTGTTAGTACTTACTACATTAATTTCCTTCATAGTCATGCCCATAAGAAACCATGATTTATTGGTCAACCATAATTAACCATGGTCATTTTCAATAAATGTATTAACATATTAATACTTTTATAATGCATTACTAGTTTAATAATGTATTATTAATGTATTACTTTATCAGTTAATACTTTAGCATTATATTAATTAATATTGTATTAATGCATTTATTAATTACTACATTACATTATTATTGTATTAATACTTTAATCTATACAACATGAGTGGGCTTAGAGGTTGAGAACATATGTTTCCTCCTTGGAGGTCATCAGTTCAAATCCAAAGGGGGATAGGGCATGTATATATATTTGTAGTCTTTAGTAGTCAAATATCTTCATGGAGGGGGTCCCTTGTCCCACAAATAAGGGGGCCCCATACACCAATTTGGTTGCATGGAAGGGGTCCATTGTCTTAGAAACAAGGAGGTCTCATACACAATCAAAGGGGTCTCATACACCAACAAGGGGTCTGGCTTGGCCGTGACCTTAAAAATAGATTATTATTATTATTATGTTTACTTTAATAATGTTTAACTAAATACATTAAGGTCAATGTGTTATTACTTTATTTATTTGTTATTAATGTATTACTTTATTATGGTATTAATACTTCAATAATGTATTTACTAATGCATTTAATGTATTTATTGATGAATTTAATATATTATTAATGTATTATTTCATTAGTGTATTAATACATTAGCAATGTATTAATTAATAATATATTAATGTATAAATTAATTAGCACATTACATTATTCATGTATCAATTAATTTATATGTTACTTTATACACTACTGTAAATTAATACTTCAATCTATATATTACATCAATCCATTAATGTATCATTACATTACTAATGTTACATTACATTACTTAAATATTAATCAATGAGCTCATGTATATTTTACTGTATTAAGAGATTATTAATGTATAAATACTTTAACTTATATACTTTACCTTATACAATATAGTAATCTCAATATATTACTACTTTATTAATGTATTAATACTATAACTTATACATTGTATTATTCATGTATCAATTAATTTATATGTTACTTTATACACTAATGTAAATTAATACTTCAATTTATATATTACATCAATCCATTAATGTATCATTACATTATTAATGTATTAATACTTTAATTTATACATTACCGCAATCAATATATTACTACTTTATTAATGTATTACTTTATTAGTGTATTAATATTTTATTAATGTATTAAAATATTTTAGTAATGTATTTATTGAAGTATTTAATATATTATTAATTTATAATTAATTAATATGTTACATTATACATTAATGTAAATTATTTTTTTAATTTATATATTGCATTTATACATTATTATTTTTATTATATATTAAATTAATATAATAATAATTAATATATTAATTATGTATCAATGCATTATTGTTCATCCTTAAGGGATGTTGGATGTCAAGTAGCAACAACCACTTTATAAAAGTGGTTGATATACGCCAATCTAAACTATTTTCACCTTTCCAAACTAATGGCGTTGATTTGCATATATCAACCACTTTTCTAAAGTGGTTGTTGCTAGTATGTAGTACTGCCAATCTTATATGTGGTTGTTAGCAGATGAGATGGAGTAGAAAAGATTAGAACAATGATAAAAAATAGAGGGCTCAAAAAGTGGCCAAGATGCAGTTGGATAGAGGTGATAAACAGATTCCATGCATTCCGCGTAGAGGACAATTCACATCTGCGAGAAGAAAAAATCTATGCAATGCTTAATAGGTTGGTTGACGAGATGAATAACTTTGGCTATGTCCCTAGTAAAAGTTATGTTCTTCATTATGTTGACTAAGCTGGAGAAGGTATACATATTTGTGCCCACGAGGCAAGAAGTTGGCTAGTATCAAAGTGTGACATCCCCAATCGGTACAACTCCTACGATGTACAACTGGTAAAAGCACACTTTTTTTTTTTTGTGTGTGTGTAGGAAGGTAATAATGACATTATACTCAACATCACAACATCACGACGAACACAACGGATGAAACTCATGCAACAACAACATAACGACCTAACATAAAAGCACATCAAGCAACTAGAAGCAATGTATGACATTCAATCGACGAAGAATAAGAATGACTACCTGCCCGTCCTACCCTGCAATGGTTAGGACCTCCAAGACACATAAGCAACGCTCAAGCCTAGGTTCCCATTGATTTTGACCATTTAAGGTCTCAAGGCTGGCGATTGTTCTAAGGAACAAGGAGGTGTCTACATCCCGCTTGACACAAGTAGGCCAAGCCTACTAAGCTAAGGATAGTCATCCTAACAACCCCACACACCCAAAATTGATTACACAAGTAACTAGAACCCTTACAATGAGAAACCAAGCACATTAAATGTTTACAAAACCAAGTACAAACATTAATTAAAATGAACAACAACACCCTCAACAGGAAGCGCAAGCTAAAAATGACTTCGTCAACAACCCAACCATTAATCAAGGATAAATGGTCAATATCTATGAATTAAATTGGCGTTAATTACAGATCAATAAACCAGTCTAAATCCCATTAGTCAA
>ML814122.1:61820-78957 GCA_009831015.1 Picea engelmannii | reverse complement strand
TCTATGTCAATCTTTAACAGCAAAAACGTGGGTAATTTAACATCAATCTCTTCACATTTTAAAGACAATTATCGTGGGCATTTAAACAACAATCACAGTCACGTTTTGGATGGAAAAATCATGAGCATTTAAACAACAGTCTATGTCAATATTTAAAATAAAAAAACGTGGGTAATTTAACAACAATCTCTTTGCATTTTAAGGGCAAATATCGTGGGCATTTAAACAACAATCACAGTCACGTTTTGGATGGAAAAATCGTGAGCATTTAAACAACAGTATATGTCAATCTTTAACATCAAAAACATGGGTAATTTAATAGGAATCAAATGGCAACAAAATTTTAAAGCAAAACACAGTCTTCATCAAGGGCAAAATTGCCCCAAGGTAAAACGAAATGCAGACAAGAATAATTCCCCTTTTCCATCGCCAGAATACAAAATAAAAATGCAGACTATAAATCATTTCGTTTTCCATTGCCAGAATACCCAATGTAAAATGCAGAGATGAATTCATTTTGTTTCTCATTCCCAGAATACCCAAAATAAAAATGCACACTAGAAATCATTTTGTTTTCCATTGCCAGAATATCCAGTGTAAAATGTAGAGATGAATTCATTTCGTTTTTCATTGCCAGAATACCCAATGTAAAATGCAGAGATGAATTCATTTTGTTTCTCATTGCCAGAATACCCAAAATAAAAATGTAGACCAAAAATCATTTCGTTTTTCATTGCCAGAATACCCAATGTAAAATGCAGAGATGAATTCATTTCATTTTTCATTGCTAGAATACCCAATGTAAAATGCAAAGATGAATTCATTTTGTTTCTTATTGCCAAAATACCCAAAATAAAAATGTAGACCAGAAATCGTTTCGTTTTTCATTGCCAGAATACCCAATGTAAAATGCAAAGATGAATTCAATTCATTTTTCATTGCCAGAATACCCCAATACAGTGCAGACAACAGTAAGAGAATGCAAGGATCCAATGGGAAGGGTCATGGAATGATTGTAGGGGTTCTATTAGTCAAGGCATAGAGAAAACCAACCAGGACACAAGACAATCCACACGTAGAGGTTGTTTCCAGATGGTGGAATCAACAATCAGCGAGGGACAAACATCAAGGGTAGACGGCTAACAGGTTCGTCCTTCGCTCATCATCCTCGCACAAAAAAGCAGCGCTTTGAGATCCATAGGTATTTTAACGCTAAGGCGATGACCGCAGATCAGGATCCTGGCCGACTGCTCAGGCAAGGACTGGTGAGCTAGGAACGAAGGATAAACAACCACGAAGGTCACAATCAGCAAGGTGGTCAAGACGTGCGGGAAAATGAAGGCCATGGGAGTGAACAACCATCGAGCTAGTCTAATGAAAGTTTCAGTCATCAATTTAAAAAAAACATCAGTTTAATTCTCCATTAAATAAGCAGATTCAAGCATAAGTCCTAATACATTCTACCATACAAAAATGAAGAGAGTGTATCGTTGTCTGATCGCCCGCTCTGAATGACGTCCCGTGCGCTCCGTGCAACTCCTACTCGCCGACTGTCGAGACTTCACCGGTACCTCCCAGCAAATGCTAGGGGTACTCTTCTTCCCCCTTAGGCCCCCAAGCCGCAAAGGGGACATACACTCACTATCCAAAGATTTTGACTAGCTCCCAGCTCATCTCGCAAGCTAAGCTACCACTCCTCACCGAGCTAGGTATCCCAACTCCCACAAGTTAAGTCAGTCAAGTGGATATTTCTGCAGCGTAACATTATGCAAACAGAAGAAGATCCTTCATCCTTCTCCTTCCTTCATTATATAGAGTTTCGAACTCCCTTTATTTCCCAAAATCTCATTTAATTAAAGTTTTTAAAAATAAATTCCTAAAAATTCCTCTCCGTACAAGTGTCCTCCATCCCCTACATTCCTCCATAAATTAATTTCTTTAATTAATTAACTATCTTTATTTCCCTCACCCATCTAGAGTTACTCCTAGAATCACTCCTAGGTGTCCCCAAATTCTCTTACAGGTTTTAATGGCTTTCCCTATTATTAAATTGTTAGTTCAGTTTAAATTAGAAATCTCTTAAATGGTAGATATTTTTCTAAGTTTGACTTTCCGTTTTTCCCTTATGTTCCCCTTTTTCCCGTTTTATGTTTATCTCTTTTCCTAGTTTCCTAAATTCTTAGATTTTCCCTCTTTCCCCTTTTTAATTAGAACTAAAAATGGTAGGTGTGGAAATTAACCCTTTTTCCCCTTTTCTCATTTAATTAGTATATTTTAAATTATCAAAGAATAAAACAATTAATTCCCCTTTTTCTTTTAAATTTTATTCCAACAGAAATTTTTTTTTTATGAATAAATTAAATTTCTTATTCCCTTCATGTTACAAGATTTAACGAAGAGTATAATTATTATTTATGTTGTTTTTATTTTTATTTTTATTTTTATTATTATTATTATTATTATTTTAAAAGGATAAAATTTTACTACTAGCATAATTTAGACCTAGACCTTAATTTTCATGATGGGCGACATTTATTAGGGACATTATTTTTATTTATTTTTTTATTTTCTTTTATTTTTATAAATTCTTAACACAATGTTCATCCTAAGGTCGTTTAGGTTCATTCATTTATCAAAAACAATGCGACGTGCCCTTCAGGACGCACTAGGTGCTCCATGGGTGCCACTCGCCTCATTTGTTCCCTTGCGCGACATGCCCTTCAGGATACACCACGTGCTCCAAGGGTGCCACTCGCCTCTTGACTGACTTGGTAGACATCAATAAACCCTGGAGTCAATACTCCGCTAGGTGAACTTGTGGGAGACTAAGGGCCTCTAAGGAATAAGGCCCCCGCCTTATTGCGTGCCCCTTAGAATCATCGTGAGTGACTATCGAAGTCTCCCCTCACGACATCGTGGGTCCTCTCGAACTAGGTAAACATTAACCTATAGTTTGAGCCACGGCAGGAGTGCTAGTAGGTTGTGGCAGGGTTGTTGTCCACACCTCTCCCTCAACATCTATGGTAGTCATGCGTGACCCCTTTACTCCATATGTGAGTCTGTTCGGCAAGCTATCGTCAGTGTACATCATCAACAAATCATGTCAAAATATATCCATATCATGTCATCTAATCAAATGCACTAATATCACAATAATACAATCAAACCCCAATGGTACACTCCCTGACTCGATCCAGAGTCCAAGGGGTTCCATCGATGCCTTAGCATCCTTGAGGTCAAAATTCCTACACACTCAGTAAACTGAGTCAATAGCACATGTCTATGTCAATGCAGTAAAACAACATGTCATCAACCCATAGTGCCTCATAATCAAAATCAAATTTTTAATAGCATAATAATCCAGATCACTTGCGAGCAAGTGTCCTCAAAGAATAAGTTTGCTCAGTGCACCAGAGAGAGATGTTACATACACCCCTTCTTGGTCTAAACTTTGTCTCAAAGTTTCACAGTATAACTACCGAAATAAAGTGTATCACAGTGTCATATGTCTATCTATCAAACAAAAATGGAAATTGTTGGCACATATCATATGCGTCCTCCCAGGTCGTCGAGTGCAGACTATAATTGTCCCACTAGACCTTGACCTACTCTATCATTCGACGTCGTAGTTGTCGAACGTGATGATCCAAGATGCGGATCGGCTCAGCCGTGAGCGCTCCCTCATCCAATACCTGCAAGGAACTCATGTCAATAACATGTGTAGGATCATTAATATAATGTCTCAAAACAGATACATGAAAAATATCGTGCATACGCCTCAAAGAATCAGGAAAGGCTAATCGATAGGCCATGGGCCCCTTTCTCTCCACAATCTCGAAAGGTCCCACGAACCTAGGAGAGAGTTTATCTCCTTTATCAAACTTGATAAAAAATTTATGTGGTTTAACCTGCAAGAAGACTCGATCACTGACCTCGTAACTACGGTCGACACGGTGCACATCGACATAACTCTTCTACCGATCCTATGCTTCTTTAATCCTTTTTCTTATTGTTTTCATTTTCTCTTCCATTTCTTGGATCACTTCCAGTACCACCAGGACCCTATCCTCAAGACGATCCCAACTCAAAGGCGTCCGACACGGTCGCCCGTAAAGAAACTCGAAAGGTTCCATATTAATGGTGCTCTGGTAACTTTTGTTGTAAGCAAACTCCCCTAGTGGCAAGAATTCTTCCCAATGCTTTTGTTGGTCCATCACATACATGCGCAACATGTCCTCCAAGGTCTAGTTCGCTCATTCAATCTGCCCGTCAGTCTTCGGGTGATATGCAGTACTAAAGTTAAGTTGGGTTCCCAAGGCCTCTTGGAAACTCATCCAAAATCGTCCAATAAACACTGATCCTCGATCGGATATAATCCTCTTAGGCACACCATGCAGCCTCACAATCTCACCGATGAAAACTATAGCTATGTCAGGTGCCTGATACATTGTATGCACAGGAATAAAGTGAGCACTCTTTGTCAGAGTGTTTACTACTACGAAAATCGAGTCATGTCTCCTTTCCGTCAGTGGCAATCCAATAATAAAATCCATCGAAATAACCTCCCATTTTGATTCCTTAATAGCGTGTGGTTGTAGTAATCCCGCTGGGTGTCTATGTTCAGCCTTTACCTGTTGACATTCTAGACATCTGGCCACATAGTTGACTATGTTTGCCTTCATTCCCTTCCAGAAGAATAAAGGTTTAAGGTCTACCCTCATCTTCGTGACTCCCAAGTGAGCCATGTACACTGCTCTATGAGCCTCGCTCGGGATCAACATCCTAAATGCGTCATTCAGTGGTACGTAGATACAATGTTTAAACCTCAATAAACCATTGCTATCAAATGAAAATCCTTCAAATCGTGGTACCATCATTGTGTTTTGTCTGATAAAACCTTCGACCTCTTTGCACCAGTCATCATCATGCTGTAAATTTAGAATCTTTTCACGTGGATTCATCTGCAGAGGCAGCACCGAAAATATGTGTAGTCTCCGACTCAATGCGTCTGCCACTCGGTTCACTGTTCCTTTTATGTAAGTAATCTCGAAGTTGTACTCGCTAAGAAATTCTGACCAACGTCGTTGTCGTACATTCAGGTCGCTTTGCGTAAAGATTTTTTGTAGTCCACAATGGTCAGTCTTTAGTTCAAATTTTCGTCCAACAAGGTAGTGTCTCCAAACCTTCAAGGCATATATGATGGCTAACAACTCCAAATTGTGCGTCGCGTATTTCTCCTCATGCCTTCTCAGTTTCCTCAAAATGTAAGCGATCACTTGTCCTTATTGCATCAAGACTCCGCCTAAGCCTTCCTTGGAGGCATCAGTGCATACCAAGAAGTCCACGTCCATGTCAGGGACCTTTAGTATCGGTGTTGTTGTCAACAACTCCTTGAGCCTCCGAAATGCTTCCGCACATTTCTTGGTCCAAACAAACTTCTTGTTTTTCTTCTGCAATTTCATGATCGGATTTGCTATCATCGAAAACCCCTCAACGAACCGTCGATAGTATTTTTCTAAATCCATGAAGCTACGCACCTTTGGGACATTCGTTGGTGTAGGCCATTCCATAATAGCCTTGACCTTGGCTGGATCCACGGTGATGCCTTCGCCAGAGATGACATGCTTTAAGTAGTGAATCTTCGAATGAAAAAAAGAGCATTTGGACAACTTCCCATACATTTTGTGCTCTCACAGACACTGTAGTACCAAGTCCAAGTGCTCATCATGCTCCTTCATCGTCTGAGAGTAGATCAAAATATCGATAATGAATACTTGGACGAACTTGTCCAAGTACTTGCAGAACACCCCGTTCATCAAAATCATAAATACCCCTGGGGCATTTGTCAGTCCAAACAATAAAACAATAAACTCGTAATGTCCAAACCTCGTCTTAAAGGCGGTCTTAGGGACGTCATCTTCCTTAATCCGTAACTAGTGGTAACCTGATCGCAAATCGATTTTTGAGAACACTATCACACCCTTCATTTGATCGAACAAATCACCAATCCTCGGCAACGGATATTGATTCTTGATCGTGGCCTTGTTCAATTGACGGTAGTCAATGCAGAGCCTCCACGACCCATCCTTCTTTCATATGAAAATAACAGGTGTACCCCATGGTGACACACTAGGACGTATCAGTCCCAAGTCCAACAACTCCTTCAGTTTCATTCTCAACTCCTGCAATTTTGAGGTTGACATCCAATAAGGTGTTCTAGCTATCAGTTTTATTCCCGATTTTAGGTCAATAGTAAACTCTAATTCCCTCTTCGGAGGCATCCCAGGTAACTCCTCCGGAAATACGTTCACAAACTCTCTCACCACTGGAAGGTGTTCTAAACCTTCCGTTAATCCCTTCTCGTTTAATGCAAGGATCGCATAAAGCTTGCACCCCTTGCACATGCTCTTCCATAGCTGTAAGGAAGAGATGAACCTCAGGGAAACTCCCTGGTTCTGTCCTACAATCACACTTCTCTGTCCCTCATCATCAACAAAGCTCAACTGTTTCATCTTACAGTTGAGTATCGCCTCATGCAATTCCAAATAGTCCATACCAATTACGACATCATAAGATCCTACGATCATGACGTACAGGTTGGCCCTTGTGACCAACTCTCCCAGGTTAAGGATACAGCCCATAACCTTTCCTCCAACCTTTTGTTTGGCTCTTGAGGCCATATCTACGAAGTTAAACTCATCCTATTTGACTGCCTTTACTTTAATCCTTTTTAGTGCTGCACCAAAAATGAAACTCTCGGTAGCACCGGGATATATCAAAATACTACGGGTCTGGTCAAGGATGGTACCTATCATCTCGAGAACAGTCGACTGATGCTCTTCCTAGCGGTTATTCACCGCTGCATGAATCCAATGGGCCTTGTCCATATCTCCCACGATAGTGGGTCTAGCTCATCCAGACACTCTAGTTCTCTCCACTAGGTAATCGCACTGGTAGTGTGGCTCCCCACATGTCCAACACCCCTTCTTCGACCCAGTAGTGTTGGTACCCGAAGTAGAAGGTGACAGACCTCTGGTCTGGAATCCTAGTCTGTTCTGCTGAATAGGCCTAAACTGTTGCTATTGTGGTCGACGCTACTACTGATGTTGTGGTCCTTGATAAGGTGTTCCCTGCTGAGGCGTCGGTTGCTGAGGTGTAGTGAAAGAGGATCCCCTTTGGAATCCACGTTATCCTAGCGTATGTCTAACTGGTGTTTGATGTTGCTGTGCTCCAGAAGACACCTGTCCTGTTGGTCTCGCTAGAGTCCTGGTTTGACCCCCGCTGATAAGCTCCTCCTCTGCTATGAGGGCCTTCTGGACGACATCATGCAAGGTTTGAGGCATCAAAATCGTGACCTTTGCACGTATGCTGCCATTAAGGCCGAACATGAACTTGTTGACCTTAAGTTTCTCAGTGTTAAGGTGTGGAGCATACCAGATCAGCTCCATAAAATGGGCCTCGTACTCGGGCACCATAAGACCGCCCTGTCATAAGGTGTTGAACTCATTGAGCTGACGCTCAATGAATTCCTCTGAAAGGTACCTCTCTCAGAACCGTTCCTCGAATAGTTCCCATGACACGTCTTCGACGACCACATTCAGTTGCGGTAGGAGCATCTTCCACCATAGAAGAGCACTCCCCTTCAGTTGAAAGACCATCATGCGGACCTTCATGTTGGAGGTATAATCACGAAGTGAAAAGCACATCGCCATGTTCTCTAACCATGCCTCGGCGGCTGTGCTATCCGGGGCACCAAAGAACTTAGGAAATTTGACCTTCTTGAGTTCACGGTGAATGCTACCAGTACCGACTAGAGTGCGCGGTGGAACCTCAACGGGTGCCAATGCCCTGGCCTCATCTCTGTCCAAACGGTTGATCAGTGCCTCAAACATGCGCTGAAAAGATCTCATCATTCCAACCACATCACCCATTGCTATATGCTCCTGTCCGACAACCTGCTCGTCTCCCTGGGGGTTAGATCCCTCAAGCGTGGATGCTACTGGAGGCGTCACGCCTCCTCCCCTAGGACCCTGTCATCTGCCTCTACGACGTCTTCTAACCATGATTACCTGCACCAATACAAGTCAACTCAATTAGAAACATTATAATCAAATCATATCAATGAAAGTTGTAGCAATCCCAAGTCGCGGGTTGAACCTGGCTCTAATACCACATGTGACATCCCCAATCTGTACAACTCCTACGATGTACAATTGATAAAAGAACCCTTAATTTTTATTTTTTTTGTGTGTGTAGGAAGGTAACAATGACATTATACTCAACATCACAACATGATGACGAACACAACGCATGAAACTCACGCAACAACAACATAACAACCTAACATAAAATCACATCAAGAAATTGGAAGCAATGTATGACATTCAACTAACGAAGAATAAGAATGACTACCCGCCCATCCTACCCTGCAATGGTTAGGACCTCCAGGACACATAAGCAATGCTCAAGCCCAGGTTCCCATCGATTTTGACCATTTAAGGTCTCAAGGCAAGCGACTGTTCTGAGGAACAAGGAGGTGTCTACATCCCGCCCGACACAAGCAGACCAAGCCTACTAAGTTAAGGACAGTCATCCTAACAACCCCACGTACCCAAAATTAATTACACAAGTAACTAGAACCCTTACAGTGGGAAACCAAGCACATTAAATGTTTACAAAACCAAGTAAAAACATTAATTAAAATGAACAACAACACCCTCAATGGGAAGCGCAAGCTAAAAACGACTTCGTCAACAACCCAACCATTAATCAAGGCTAAATGGTCAATATCTATGATTTAAATTGGCGTTAATTACAGATCAATTAACCAGTCTAAATGCCATTAGTCAACGAGTTACCAATCGAACTTAACATGAATTACGACTCAATTTAGCGAGTCTGAGTTACCAAGTAGACGATATCTATAAATCCAGCTAACATCAATTACATATCTAATTTAGCAAGTAAAAAAATTTGCAATCTAGTCTGTACTCACCATACAAATTTTAATATTTATTACAACCTAAATGGACAATTCTATATTAATCTGAATCCCCATCCAACTAGCCATAAACTTTAATAACCACATTAACATTCTTAAAGTGGAATGCTACCATTAGCACTTATGAACAGTTAAACCTTAACATTTAGTCTAGCTATAATGATCGAACTAACAATGTCAGCGGTCTACTATCATAGAGAAGGAAATTGCTAATTATTAACATTATTGTAGCAATTTAACAAGGTTGATTACCATAATAGTTACATGACAATTAATATGGCATTAACAAGATAATTTACATGACTGTTTCCATGATAATTAATATAGCAATAACAAGACATTTAACATTCTAGTTAACATACAATTAATATAACATTAACAAGGCAATTTGCATGACTATTAACATAACCATTCATAGCGCAATAACCAGGTGATTTATATAACTATTAACTATTTAACTTGCTGTGGCATTTAATCAATAGAAGGAATCTGCTGACCATTAACATTGTTGTAGCAATTGTTCTGGCAATTAATAAGGAAAAAATATAGCATTTCATATTACAATTAACATGATAATCAACATGGCCAGTAACATTGATGTGGTAATTAAAGCTTGGCAGTGAGAACGTTGGGTATGTGTTCAATGTGAAGGAGGATAAAAGGGACAAAACAAACTACAAAAGGACCAACTCGTGGTCAGTCAACAACAACTCAATCACTAGTTTTGAAGGCGACTTCATGGGCATTTAAACAACAGTCTATGTCAATATTTAAAACCAAAAACTTGGGTAATTTAATAGCAATCTCTTCACATTTTAAAGGCAAATATCGTGGGCATTTAAACAACAATCACAGTCACATTTTGGATGGAAAAATCGTGAGCATTTAAACAACAGTCTATGTCAATCTTTAACAGCAAAAACGTGGGTAATTTAACAACAATCTCTTCACATTTTAAAGGAAAACATCGTGGGCATTTAAACAGAAATCACAGTCACGTTTTGGATGGAAAAATCGTGAGCATTTAAACAACAGTCTATGTCAATATTTAACAGCAAAAAAGTGGGTAATTTAACAACAATCTCTTCACATTTTAAAGGCAATTATCATGGGCATTTAAATAGCAATCACAGTCACGTTTTGGATGGCAAAATCATGAGCATTTAAACAACAGTCTATGTCAATATTTAAAAGCAAAAACGTGGGCAATTTAACAACAATCTCTTCACATTTTAAAGGCAAATATCGTGGGCATTTAAACAACAATCACAGTCACGTTTTCGATGGCAAAATCATGAGCATTTAAACAACAGTCTATGTCAATCTTTAACAGCAAAAACGTGGGTAATTTAACAGGAATCAAATGGTAGCAAAATTTTAAAGCAAAACATAGTCTTCATCAAGGGAAAAATCACCCCAAGGTAAAACTAAATGCAGACAAGAATAATTCCTCTTTTCCATCGCCAGAATACAAAATAAAAATGTAGACCAGAAATCATTTCGTTTTTCATTGCCAGAATACCCAATGTAAAATGAAGAGATGAATTCATTTCATTTTTCATTGCCAGAATACCCAATGTAAAATGAAGAGATGAATTCATTTCGTTTCACATTTTCAGAATACCCAAAATAAAAATGCATACCATAAATCATTTTGTTTTTCATTGCCAGAGTACCCAATGTAAAATGTAGAGATGAATTCATTTCATTTTTCATTGCCAGAATACCCAATGTAAAATGCAGAGACGAATTCATTTCGTTTCTCATTGCCAGAATACCCAAAATAAAAATGCAAACCATAAATCGTTTCATTTTTCATTGCCAGAATACCCAATGTAAAATGCAGAGATGAATTCATTTCGTTTTTCATTGCCAGAATACCCAATTTAAAATGCAGAGATGAATTCATTTTGTTTCTCATTGCCAAAATACCCAAAATAAAAATGCAGACCAGAAATCATTTCGTTTTTCATTGCCAGAATACCCAATGTAAAATGCAGAGATGAATTCAATTCGTTTTTCATTGCCAGAATACCCCGGTACGGTGCAGACAATAGTAATAGAATGCAAGGATCCAATGGGAAGGGTCATGGAATGATTACAGGGGTTCTATTAGTCAAGGCATAGAGAAAACCAACTAGGACACAAGACAATCCACACGCAGAGGTCGTTGCCATATGGCGGAATCAATAATCAGCCAGGGACAAACATCAAGGGTAGACGGATAACAGGTTCGTCGTTCGTTCATCATCCTCGCACAGAAAATCATGGCATTGAGATCCATAGGTATTTTAACGCTAAGGCGACGACCGTAGATCAGGCTCCTGGCCAACTACTCAGGCGAGGACTGTTGAGCTAGGGACGAAGGCTAAACAACAACGAAGGTAACAATCAACACAACAAGGTGGTCAAGACGTGTGGAAAAACGAAGGCCATGGGAGTCAACAACCATCGAGCTAGGCTAATGAAAGTTTTAGTCATCAATTTAAAAAAAACATCAGTTTACTTCTCCATTAAATAAGAAGATCCAAGCATAAGTCCTAATACATTCTACCATACAAAAATGAAGAGGGTGTACCATTGCTTGATCGCCCACTCTGAATGACGTCCCACGCGCTCCGTGCAACTCCTGCTCCCTGACCGTCGAGACTTCACCGGTACCTCCCAGCCAATGCTAGGGGTACTCTTCTTCCCCCTTAGCCCCCCAAGCCGCAAAGGGGCCACACACTCACTATCCAGAGATTTCGACTAGCTCCCAGCTCGCCTCGCAAGGCTGAGCTACCACTCCTCACCGAGATGGGTATCCCAACTCCCACAAGTTAAGTCAGTCAAGTGGATATTTCTACAGCGTAATGTTATGCAAACAGAAGAAGATCATTCATCCTTATCCTTCCTTCATTATAAAGAGTTTCAAACTCTCTTTATTTCCCAAAATCTCATTTAATTAAAGTTTTTAAAAATAAATTTCTAAAAATTCCTCTCCGTACAAGTGTCCCCCATCCCCTACATTCCTCCATAAATTAATTTCTTTAATTAATTAACTATCTTTATTTCCCTCACCCACCTAGAGTTACTCCTAGAATCACTCCTAGGTGTCCCCAAATTCTCTTACAGGTTTTAATGGTTTTCCCTATTATTAAATTGTTAGTTCAATTTAAATTAGAAAGCTCTTAAATGTTAGATATTTTTCTAAGTTTGACTTTCCGCTTTTTCCCTTATGTTCCCCTTTTTCCCCTTTTATGTTTACCTCTTTTCCTAGTTTCCTAAATTCTTAGATTTTCCCTCTTTCCCCTTTTTAATTAGAACTCAAAAAGGCAGGTGTGGAAATTAACCCTTTTTCCCCTTTTCTCATTTAATTTGTATATTTTAAATTATCAAATAATAAAACAATTAATTCCCCTTTTTCTTTTAAATTTTATTCCAACAGTTTTTTTGTTTTTTTTTTTAATAAATAAATTAAAAATTTCTTATTCCCTTCATGTTACAAGATTTAATGAAGAGTATAATTATTATTTGTGTTGTTATTATTATTATTATTATTATTTTAAAAGGATAAAATTTTACCACTAGCATAATTTAGACCTAGACCTTAATTTTCGTGATGGGCGACATTTTATTAGGGACAATGTTTTTTTTTTTTTTTTTTTAATTCTTAACACAATGTTCATCCTAAGGTCATATAGGTTCATTCATTTATCAAAAACAACGTAACGTTCCCTTCAGGACGCACTAGGTGCTCCAAGGGTGCCACTCACCTCATATGTTCCCTTGTGCGATGTGCCCTTTAGGATACACCATGTGCTCCAAGGGTGCCACTCGCCTCTTGAATGACTTGGTAGACATCAATAACTCCTGGAGTCAATACTCTGCCAGGTGAACTTGTGGGATACTAAGGGCCTCTAAGGAATAAGGCCCCCGCCTTATTGCGTGCCCCTTAGAATCATCATGAGTGACTGTCACAGTATGACCTCACGGCATCGTGGGTCCTCTCAAACTAGGTAAACGTAAACCTATAGTTTGAGCCACGGAAAGAGTGCTAGTAGGCTGTGGCAGGGCTGTTG
Organism: Picea engelmannii; assembly: GCA_009831015.1. Classification (NCBI taxonomy): domain Eukaryota; kingdom Viridiplantae; phylum Streptophyta; class Pinopsida; order Pinales; family Pinaceae; genus Picea; species Picea engelmannii. The sequence continues at coordinate 65,895 of ML814122.1, read as the reverse complement.
TCCACACCTCTCCCTCAACATATCTGGTAGTCATGCGTGACCCCTTTACTCCATATATGAGTCTGGGTTGCAAGCTATCGTCAGCCTGCATCATCAACAAATCATGTCAGAATATATCCATATCATGTCATCTAATCAGATGCACTAATATCATAGTAATACAATCAAACCCCAATGGTACACTCCCTGACTCGATCCAGAGTCCAAGGGGTTCCATCGATGCCTCGACATCCTTGAGGTCCAAATTCCTGCNGAATATATCCATATCATGTCATCTAATCAGATGCACTAATATCATAGTAATACAATCAAACCCCAATGGTACACTCCCTGACTCGATCCAGAGTCCAAGGGGTTCCATCGATGCCTCGACATCCTTGAGGTCCAAATTCCTGCACACTCAGTAAACCTAGTCAATAGCACTTGTCTGTGTCAATGCAGTAAAACAACATGTCAGCAACCCATAATGCCTCATAATCAAAATAAACAGTTTTAATAGCATAATAATCCAGATCACTTGCGAGCAAGTGTCCTCAAAGAATAAGTTCGCTCAGTGCGCCAGAGCGGGATGTTACACAAAGGAAGAAACCTAAGTGCCCAACACTTTACCAAGTTTCTTGTGTTGGTGAAACAAAAATTAATCAATGCTAGGCTAACTGGATGAAAGAGATTAAAACGGGCTACTTTTAGCATACATATGGTATACTCTCATTCAATCTTGGCATGAGTTTGTGAAACAAAGCATGCTCACCTGACATTCAAGATATTTCAGCTATGTAGGTTGCATGTTGATTTCAACAATTTGTGATTTAAGAAGAAATGTGTTTTATGTCTTATTACTTTCTTTAACTCATGAAATCTTGTAGAATCTCCATCAAGATGCCTGAATAGCCAAAATGATTATTTTGAAAAGGGATAAAAAGCACAAATTAGAAAGAGTCACTCTTTTGCAAAGCAGTAATCAGAAACAATTGAAACACAGACTTCTACAAACCCTTATCCATCTGATGCCCTAATTAAGTGGTTTTATCAAATTATCCGTGACTCTTTGGTTGCATATTCATTTACTTAATTTTTCAATTTTAGATGAAAAGTGATGAAAGAGTTGTATTTCAACCCATGAGAAGGATTCGTTAAGACATTTGAAGACTCAACATCGTGTTAGTATCAGAATGGGAATCGTTGTGAAACTTTGAATGCCTTTCATCAGATGGAACTTGCACGTGTGAAACTGGACTCTTCACCATTGTGAGCATTCTCCCTACATGTCCCAGCTCAGATGTTCTTCAACATGGCAAGAAAATTAATGAGTTTGTAATTGGCAGTGGATTTGAGTACTCTGTTATGGCGGGTAATGAACTTATAGACATGCATGTGAATTATAGGAGCATAGAGATTGAAGACTAAGTATTTGACACATTGTCTTTGAAAGAAATTTGTGGTTTCATGGAATGTTGTCATTGCAGGTTGTTCTTATAATCAGTATTCTGACAAGGGTTAGAACCTCTATTATTAAATAGATAGTTCACATGTTTAGCCTTATTTAGTGATTTTGATGAACATTCTTCTGATATGTACTCATTTAAGATATCTACTAACACAACACAAGGAGATCCACAATTACATCATCAAAAACTCAGTTTGAGTCAGGTTTGTGTAATATTTATTTTCGAGTGTGGTAGTTTAAAGGCTGCACATAATGTCTTTGATAGATTGTCTACAAGACATGACTCTAAAGAGATAAATCAATAATGACACAACATCCAAATTCATCATACGTTAAAATACAAAACTCTTTGATGAATCCTGACTCTAAAGCCCAAGTTCCCAAAACATTAGAACTTCAAAGTGAAATTCTCAATCCATCTTGTGACTTTAAAAAAAATTAGAACTCCAAAGTGAAATTCTCAATCCATCTTGTGAGCATGTGTTTGATATGTACTCTTTTATGAAAAGAAGGGAAATAAGTGTGGGTATTTGAGATGCCATTGTTTTAATAATAGGTAATTACACTATGACATAAAAATAGTTTTTTTCTACAAGGTTACTTACTTATCCAAGATGGGGTTGATTGTTAAACCATGAATTAATATTGCTCAAATACATCCAATTTTGAGTTAAATAATTCCAACTATAATTAACATCAGGTTAATTGTTAAACCATGAATTACTATACATCAAATAGAAAAATAATTTCAACAATGATTAACACATAAATAATTGTTAAACCATGAATCCTCAAATACACCCAAGCTTGAGAAAAACAATTTTAACAATGATGAACACATATAAAACATTTGAGAGAAAAATAATTTCAACAATGATTAACACATATAAAACTAGCATCCTAGTTTAATATCATTAAACAACTCAATGCCAAGAAAAATAGTTTTCTCTTCAAATAATACCTATTTTAATAAGTCCATCTACTCTTCAAAAGCATAAATTAGAATAATAAAACCCCATAAATTCATCCAAATAAAGAAATATTATACAATCTCTCAACACCCAAATTAAAAATTGTTTATTTTTATACAAAACTTACATAGAAGGCAACTACAGAGCATAGGAATTTCCGTAGGTGTTAGTGAGGATGAGATAAGCTATCTCATGGTTTTTTCTGTAGGGATGTCCCCATTATGTGATGTCATTGATGCTACTTAAAGCCTTCTACAGGAGGGGACACCACCCCTCTTCCCACTCTCAAACTCCACACAAACCTCTCCATATCTTCCCGCTCTCAAACTCCACACAATCCTCTACATATTGAATCAGTTAATGTAAATATTTTTGGAAGCAACCAAAAAAATTTGAAAACCAAAGATAATAATGTTATTACTTGATTGATATGTCAGTATATTATGCTCCAGAAAAAACTTCCAAACTCCGGTGAATGGTTGTCGTCCTGTCAAGAAAATCAAAAGCCTTTGAAATGGTGGCAATGAATTTTAGAATGAGGAATCAAACTATATGGGTGAGTAGCATGGCAGAAACTAGGATTGTTGTTTGGTTTTTGGTGAATGCCAAGAAATGCATATGGGTTTTTGTTTTCACTATCTGGATTCTTTCCATGATAGACGAATACAAAAGCATACGAATGTTGAGCCTGCAACCTGCTCGAGCTGTGAACCAATGGGACGTTTCATTATCTGAGTCAGATATGAAGAACGAGAATTTTTTTTGTGGTTGTGATGGATTGTTACAACCATCAATCGCCACTTCCATATGGGCGGCCACTGGGACAACGTCGATAGCATGTCGGGAATATAGGAAGTTAGGGATCCAGCTTCACATTCATAAGTAGTGAAAGAAGGTAGGGATCCAGCTTCACATTCATAAGTAGTGAAAAAAGGTTTCTAACATCCCCCACCATCAAGGTCGCTATGATTAGGGATAGATCTCTCACGTGAACATTATTTTGTGGCGAGGAGCTGGTTCAGAAAATAGTCTATTTTAAATATGATGTTCCTCCAGGTATGATAGTAGAAATTGATAAATTGTGAAGTAATAAATGCAGAGAGAAAGAATATAACAGAAAACAATATATTAGAATATAAGAAGAAGAGTACAGAATGAGTACATGAAGAAGACTATGAAGAAGTTCATGGGGCAATACTATGCAAAGGGAAATAGCTGAGCTAAATAGGCTCAAGCAAATCAAGAATAGAAAGTACAGCTGGCCAGGACAATAGGCAGTGTACAGTCAGCCTGTTGAGGTTACATTATATTTAACACTCCCTCTTAAACTCAACAGTTACAAACATCAGCACTGATTATTCCTAAGTGTTGTCTTTGAAAATCAAAAACCGATTTTCCCAGTGGCTTTGTAAAGATATCAACAAGCTGATCTCGAGAACCACAGAATTGTAGTACAATATCACCATTATTGACTAGCTTGCGAATGAAGTGAAAATGAGTGTCAATGTGTTTGCTTTTCTTATGAAACACATGATTTTTGGATAGAGCAATTACTGAAGTATTGTCACAGAAAATAGGAGTTGGATCATTTTCTGTATGTGACATATCTTTCAATATTCTTCTCAGCCACACAGCTTGACAGGAAGCTGAGGTAGCA
>ML814122.1:43750-56254 GCA_009831015.1 Picea engelmannii | reverse complement strand
TATATATATATATATATATATATATATATATATATATATATATATATATATATATATATATATATATATATATATATATATATATATAATAAAAATATATATAGTAAAATATAATAACAATATATTATATAATAATAATATATATTATAATATATAATAACAATTTTCTAAATTTGAATGTTGAATTTTGTGTAAAGTATACATAACACAAGTTATAAATTTTATAGCAAAGGCCATGCATAGTATAAGTTATAAATTCTCTAGTAAATGGAGGTTGCAACTTGCAAGTTTTATCCATAGCACATTGCATAAGTTACAAATATTATAGCATAGGTTGAGCAACACCTGCATGCTCACAACACAAGTCAAGGGATTCTTTGGAAATTGGAGCCTATCACAAACCTACATGGAACTATCTAGAGAGTTAAGGTTTTCTAATATTAAATTGCAATTGCACTTATGTAAATTGTATTTGTTTGGCCGAAATACCTTCTTGCATACTTATTTTCTCATTATATTTGGTTTTTGAGATTCCACATTTAAATACCTTCCCCCCTATGTTTTTAATTGAATATTGATAATAAAATAAACATGGGTGTGGTCACCTCTCACAAGCTCTATTTTATTTCATTTTAGAAAACATTAGTAGTTGTTATTTAAAAAAAAAAAAATCCAAAATAATTCAGTAATATGTATTATTTCATTATATTAATAACTATAATTATTTCAAATTTTGCAATCCATAAATTTGATTATTACTTTTACAACAACCATTCATAACTACTCTTTTTTCCTTTCCCCATAGGTTGTAGTTATCTTGGCATCATTTCATGCATACTATTTAGTGTTTGGTGGATTGTTTTTGTACAGTGATTGGATCTATGCACAATTGAGGCATAGAAAGAATTTGGAACCTCTTATTTGGTGATTTTCAAAATTTAAAGTGTGTGCAAGTTGTTATATCAATGTAATATGTTAATCTTTTATGTTTATGGTTTTAGTGGTTTTGTGGGTAAGTGTAGTTCATGGCCGAAAAAGTGGCAAGCCATGCAGCAGGAACATGTGGGCGTTATTAGGAATGCTCACACGTTCCTAAATCCTTAGGTTTGGAGGTGTTCAAACCTCCACGACACTTAGGTTTAGTGGCAAGAACGTGCTTGTTATTAGGCATGTGCATGGGTTCCTACTGATATTTTTTTTAAAAGAGGGGGTGTGGTGTTTCTACTCTTATTGAGTGAATTTAGGAGCTAGAGATGGTTAACTCAATTTATTCATTTCCAATTAGGTTTTTTTCTTCCAAGAATTAAAGTTAAAAAAAAAAAAAGATCGAAACCCCAACCCACCACAACCACCCAATGTAAACACTCAAATTGAAGAGGGGAATTGGCTATATTAAGAACCCTTAAAATTAAGAGACACTAGAGAGCCTAACAGAGTCTACTTGGCCACTTCTTTGGACATAATTGTGAATTCCATTGCAAGTGCCCAAGGGAAATTGACCTCTATTTCTGATTATAGGAAAAGAATGTATGAGTACTACAACATTGGTTTGGATAGAAACCAAGTGAAAGAGTTAGGCATTTCAAAACCATAAATATTGTCTATTTTTAGGGATCCTAGAACTAGACAAGAACTACCATTGAACAAGAAACACATCTTCATTGAATGGTGCATCCATCCCCAAATTAATCAAAATTAGATGGATAAGTGGTATATGGTTTTTGATAAACCTCCTTGCAATAACAGGGAGGTGCCCTTATATTTTATGAGAAAGTTATGGGTTGATTTTATTTTTTATAAGCATGTAAACTACTTTGACATTGGAGAATTCCAAGGGGTGGGTCTAGGGTTCACACAGGACTGAGAGAATTCTAGGTGTGACCCCTTGTTAGGTCCTTGTCCCCCTAGGTGAAGGCTTGACCCCCCTACCTAGCATCCTCATGTTGCATCTAGAGCTTGAAATAGGTAAGTAGTCATTTCATCATTGACTCATAGCCTAGTGAAACACAGTAGCTTTGTTACACTATCTGGGAAGGAGGTGCATGTCAGTGGAATTGATAGAGGGGTTGGAAGTTCAACATGCATGACATATTATAGTGAGGAGAGGGAACATGGACATAGCAGCCATCGATGTAAACCTCACATTTGCTCGAACTGCGGGTAGACATGTTATGTGCCTATAGATCCCAGTTGATAGCATAGATTTATGGAGGAGGTTAGTATCGTAACCCTATTTATGTTCTTCATAATTATATATTTATTTGGTATTATGTGTATTTATATTGATAGTTCATTGTATGTTGTTTTGCAAATGTTACGTCCTAGAAGTAGACCCTCTACGTTGATGAATGCATCAGTGCCTAGCCTCAACACTGATATAGCATTAGAGGTTTTTTTTTCATTGGGTGCACCTCACACTCAGGTATGTGTCACATATGATGAATTCACCTTATTCATTTCTTTATTTTATGTCATAATCAATTTTTTAATGTTCTCGTGTTTCTACAAGTTTTGGGAGTTGGGAATGTCAGGTACTGTCCTGTTAAAATATTTGATGTGCTCACTTTAGCATAGAAAATATCACAATAATGTCACCCAACCATAGGCACACAGCCACCCCCAATCACTATAACCTTTGCTAAATAGAATGATTCCATAAGCAACACTAGAACGAACAAATAACCAAGAGAGTGCACCATATAGAAAGTCCCAAAACCATAGAACAAGAACAATACTCAACTACAGTAGTTACAATTGCAGTCACCAAGAATACCACCAATAATGTCACCAATAATATCACCAAGAGATACTAAAGGGTAGGGCTCATATCTTAGGCTAGATAGCGCTAGAGAGAGAGACCAAGAATCACCCTCGAATATCCACCTTCCATTCTTGCAGTTGCAACTCCAAAATTACACTATACTAGAGAGAGTGAGTGAGGTGAGTGAGTACAAATGAGCTAGACTTCCCTCTATTTAGTGGTTATTGTCACCTATCTGGGTCGACTTGTCCTTTTAGAGGCTAATACTTTAATATTAATTCTTTTACTGAGCCAACTTGTTTTCTAGGGTTTTTACACATCTGTTTAGGGTTTCTCTTGCTTCCAGAATATTATACTCTAGCCAAAGGTTACACATGGAGGTTAACACCTCCCGAAGCTACCATAATATCAAAACTCCCTCCTAGCTAGGGAGGTATTAACTTTAATGGTATCAAACACATCCATCCATTTCACATGGTATGGGAAAGACTCACATAGTCTTGTAGACCATTATACAGGTAGCATCATCATAGCCACACAGGCTATCTCATGATCACACAGATCAATTCACGAGCATCATCATCACTATCCATCTAGCTGACAATCACCTCCAACACTATTGGTTGGCACACTAGCCTAGGAAACACCATCTACACTACTCGTAGTCTCCATGGAAATCTAGTAGTAGTACACAGTTACTACAATTCCATCCAATAGATCACAATAGTCTCGATCCATAGTAGTAACAACTATTATCCAATGGTACACAACCACTCCTACTAGCACACAGCTACTATCTAGTGACATACAATCACTACCAATGGAACACATCCACCATAGTAGTACATGTCTATTGTAAAGAGACACATATTATCCACTACAATCAACTAATAGCTACACAAGATATCACCATGCAGTACAATAGTCTCCTGGAATCAAATCATATCATCATATGCATCATCTCTCGAGGCCATACTCCATCTGAGTAACTGGGCATGATGTTGAATAAGTCATGTGCTAGACCCAAAACACTCAACATAATGTCATGCATAAGTCACTCACTGAATAGAGTCATACAGGGACCATTCTTCTAATCCAAACATATGTCCTAGAATAATGATTGTCCCAATAGATGTTGAATGCCCTGAAATGGGATACAAGGACCATTCTTATAATTGAGACATACGTCCTATAAGAATGTCAGTCCTCCTAGATGTTGAAAGCCATGCCATGGGATATAGAGACCATTCCTATAGGAATGTCAATCTCGAACTATTTTCTAATTGGGTAACCATATGTACCATAGAGATCAATCTCTACCCATATGTTCCATAGAAAATATTGGTCCCGTATCAACCACCCTAATCGGGACTCCATGTCCTTAGGGGAAGGAATATTCAACCTGATAGGGCCATTAACTATGCCTCAGAAGAATATCGGTCCCGGACCATTTTCCTAATCGGGCCACAATATGTTCCTTAGGAAAATACCAATCCATGATACATCAAAAATCTGTCAACTTGGACCATTCTCCATAGGGAGAATGTTTTTCCACCATAAATATATTCTGCCTGGACCATTCTCCACCTAGAGAATCTTTGTCCACCAACACACTAACTATCCATGATGCCATATATCAACACTCCATCCCAACTGAGGAAGTCATCTCCTCCCTTTCAACCAAAGGAGGTATATCCACTGTATCATCTCTAAGCAGTACTAGCATGATGTGAATGCATCATATCTAAGTTGTATTGGCATGATGTGGAGTATCATTTACACCATCTCTAAGTCGTACTAGCAGGATGTGAATGCATCATATCTAAGTTGTACTAGCATGATGTAGATCAGTTCCTCTTCATCATCTCTAATCCATACTAGCATGGTGTCAATGCACCATCTCTAAGTTGTACTGGCATGATGTGAGTCATCTGCATCATCTCTAAATTGTACTAGCATGATGCTACTACATCATATCTAAGTTGTACTAGCATGATGTGACTCAGGCATATGCGTCATGACTAAGTTGTACTAACATGATGTTAATGCATCGTATCTAAATTGTACTAGTATGATGTGTCTCAAGACATATGTATCATATCTAAGTTGTGCTAGCATGATGTTGAAGCATCATATCTAAGTTGTACTAGCATGATACAGATCAACACTCCCTCTCAACCAAGGGAGTAATTTCCACAAGTCCCAACTTGTTCCTCAAGTATGTAAACTTTGTCTTAGACATAGGCTTTCTCAAAATATCAGCTATCTTCTCATCAGTGGAGATGTACTGGAGAATCACTTATCCCTTCTGGACTTTATCAAATATCAAATAGTACTTGATATCAATGTGCTTCGACTTATCATGGAACACGGGATTCTATAAAGGATTCACACAACTTTGATTATCGACACCTGATCAAATAGTCCAGAAATCATGTTACAGAGCCATATTTATTTCATACAAGTATCAAAAGTTGCAATATACTCTGCTTTTGCAGTACTGAGTGAAACAAAATTTTGTTTCCTACTAGCCCATGATATCATAGCAGAGCCCAAACTGAAACATATACCAGAAGTACTATTTATGTCATATGCACTTCCTACCCAATATGAATTAGTAAATCCATGTAGTTGTATGTCATTGTTTGAGGCATAATATCTCAAACCATAATTTAGTGTCCCACGAAGATATCTCAAAATGTGATTTGCATCTATCCAGTGCTCATGTCTAGGTTCCACCTAGAACTAGCTCAACATGTTCACAGAAAAGAAAATGTATGGTCATGTATTAACCAAATACATCAATGAGCCAATCAACTACCGGTACAAGGACGAATATACTATATCAAAATCAAAGTCTCTCAACTTCCTCAGATTTGTCACCATGGGAGTTTCCATGGATTTTCAATCCATAATCCCAAACTTCTGAAGGATATTTACAATACTTATCTTTCCCTAAGAATATTTCACCATGCTTCTGCCATAATTCTAGTCCCAAATAATAATGCATGAGACTAAGATCCTTCATATCAAATTCAAAGGATAGCTCCCTCTTATATTGAATAATGAGAGGCTCTACACCAAGCTCTTGGAGCTTGCTTGAGTCCATACAAGGCCTTCTTTAATCTGCACACATGGGTTTCTCTCAAGTGTACCTAAAAAACTTGAGGTTTCTCTATATATATTTCTTCCTCAATTACTCCATTTAGAAAAATGGTCTTTACATTCATCTGATGTAAAATCCAACCCATGGATATTACAAGAGATATGATGGCTCTAATAGAGGTGTATCTAGCAACTGGATAAAATGTCTCATCATAGTTTTCTCTCTCCTTCTTGGAGAATCCTCTAGCCACGAATCTTGCCTTGTATTTATTGATACTCCCATGTACCGCATGTTTTATCTTGTAAACCCATTTTGAAGTGACTATAGACTTCCCTTCAAGTCTAGGTATGATTTCCCATACATCATTTTTCATGATGGATTGATGGTCTTCCATCATAGCTTTCTTCTATTCTTCTTGATTGATAGCCAAAGATCCTCAAGTGTTCAACACTTGGCTTCTTTCCGAAGAAATATTCTTCTGGAGTCATGCTCTTCAATATATGATGAGGACTTCTATTTTGAACATATACGGATGTCATAACTACTTCTCCCCATAGAAACATGGATATATTCTAGTCATTCATCATTTCCTTGATAGATTCTTCAATGGATCATTTATTTCTTTCTACCACACCATTTTGTTGAGGATTATGTGGGACAATTAGCTCCCTCCTAATCCCGACTGCTTTACAAAAGGAAACGAGCTCCTTGGAGGTGTATTCTCCCGCTTGTATCAGATCCAAAAATCCTTTTTATTTACATGTTTCCTTTAGAATTGGTACTTGGTGAGATCACATGCCTCACCACTTAATGGAGTCATATGTTCCACTATAGTTCCTTCTCAGATCTATTGACTGTGACTTGCCCGGAACAAGAACAACAAGAAAAAAAAAATTTCCAATAGAATTTTCATAGAAACATATATATGGTAACAAGGATGATAATCATCATAAAATTACCAAGGTGACCTGTCCGGGAACAAGAAATATCTCCTAGAGGAGATGTTAGTTCATCAAACAAGTGAAATAAACATCCATATCAATAGTACTTTCATGCAAACAAGTATACCTAGCAGTAATAGAACATTTCAAAGATTGTTGTCACAACTATAGTGTTTACTTGTACTATAGAAACTATCAAACTTGAAATGTGTAGATTGAAACTTAATAATTTGAACAATCAAACCTATAACCTGGAGCCTCAACTGCGTGTTCCTTTGAATGCACTGAATCCAAGATCACTGCTTGGACAAGGTCTCTTGTACATTCCCTTCAAAACACTCTCATGCTTTGCTGGATGATATAACATGAAAAGCATATGCAAGTGCATACCTTTGAAATTTGCGGCATCGTTCATCTTTTATTCTAATCTGAAACTAGAGACCATCTTGACAAGAAGAGGTTAGAAACTGAATTAAAAAGGTTCAATTATTAGAACAAGATAGAAACCCTGAAATTTCAACTTTGACCACAAAATCAATTTTTACCAAAAGTAAACCTTTGACTTTGACTTTGACTTTGACTAGCCAACCTTTGACTTTGACCAAAAACTCAAACTTGACATTTTTGTTGGTTGAGGGCACCAAAGGGTGCACTAGACTAGGGCACACTAGAATATCCAAAATTAGGTTCAACGCTTCACTTAAGGTTCCCAAAGAACTAGATTAGGGTTTGTTGCAGCTGCAATTGGTGCTACCACGAGCTTGAAAAATAACTCTCTCTCTACCTTCCACCGATTAGAATATCTGAAGGTAGTGTTGGCCCATAACCTATTAAAATATTTGATGTGCTCATTTTACCATAGACAATATCACAATATTTTCACCCAACCATAAGCACGTAGCCACCCCCAAGCACTATAATATTTGCTAGATAGAATGATTTTGAAAGTCACACTAGAACCAACGGATAACCAAGAGAGCACATATTTCTCCAAAGATAGCGCACTAGACAGAAAGTCCCAAAACCATAGAACGAGAACAATACTCAATTGCAGTTGTGTTACCAAGAATACCACCAATAATGTCACCAAGAATATTACCAAGAGATACTAGAGGATAGGGTGCATATCTTAGGCTAGATAGTGCTAGAGAGAGAGACCAAGAATCACCCTCGAATATCCACCTTCCATTCTTGCAGTTGCAACTCTAAACTTGTGCTATACTTGAGAGACTGAGTGAGATGACTGAGCACAAATGAGCTAGAGCTCCCTCTATCTAGTGGTTCTTGTCACCTATCTAGGCCAACTTGTCATTTTAGAGGTTAATACTTTAATATTAATTATTTTACTGAGTCGACTTGTTTTCTAGGGTTTTTACACATCTGTTTAGGGTTTCTCTTTCTTCTGAAGTATTCTACTCTAGACAAAGGTTACACATGGAGGTTAATACCTACCGAAACTACCATAATATCAACATGTCCATCTAGGATGGATAAGTCACCTGTGTCACAAGTATCATGTGTAGAGTTAAATATCATATAATTGTGAAATTGTTGTGTTTATGTTTTTGAATTTTACTAGTTGGTACTAATAGTTCAATTTTATTAATATGTATTCAGGCTGTAGATATATTTCCTAGTTCTAGTACTCTTTCACTCCCTGGGCACCTCAGCGTTGCTTATGGGTTACCCTTTTCCAATCCTAGGGAGTTGTAATCACTAGTACAACTTGTGGGTGACCATCACATCCCACCCCGAGAATTTCCATTGACCCCATCAACAGAGACTTCCATAGTAGAGGTTTTCTTGGAGTAGGTTGTACAACCTAGTTCTCCATCTACTAGTGAATCTTCATCGAGGACTGAGATATTCACAGTGAGATAATCCATTGATGATAAAAAAAAATTGTTTCTTGAATATGATTTTATGCATATTTGTTTAATTTTCTTGACTTGTTCCTTGTAACTAATGCAAGGTGGAATCATAGAGAGATTGGGGTTTCGGGGGAGGGTAACACCCTCACGAATAATAGTATCATATGTGGTGAGTTGTCTTAGGTTAAATTACAAAGTATAATTTTTCATGTTTATTAATTCATTGAGGAAAAAAACTTATAACATTTTTTATTCTTTGTGCAATATCCAGAGCATTGAAGCATTCCCAGACCTAGAACCTCTCGAGGTGCTTCCTTGAGCAAGAGAAGAAATATCAATTTCTAGGATGCTCCTGAGGGTGGTGAGAGTGGCAGTAATCAATGTTTAACCAACTACTTCCATTTTGTGTCTAGGCCATGATATGGATGTTTTTTTTTATGTTAGGGCATTTGTTGTTTCTTTGTATATTGGCCATGAATTTCCATTTTGTAAAAAATGAACAATTTAGACAATGTTTAATATATATATATACATACATTTCATGACATGTCGTTTATGAATCTCATTATTTCTACATTTTAAGTTGATGAATTTATGAATTTCAAATTGTATGAATTTCATGTGTATTAATCCCTTGATTTTTTTCTAAAGTGTTATAAATACTTACGTTACACATTAACGAATATCTTATGGTGGAAAATATTTCTATGTGTTAAATCCATAAACAATTAATTCTTCTCAATTAGCATTGTTTTCTAATCAACCATGTATCTCTACATCATCGATAGATCATTCCTTCTAAATTATTTGCATGAATGTTGTGGATATACATATTCTAACTCACAACCAACAATGCATGAACTACCTCTTGAGTTATCTCCATCTAAATCCAATGACAATCCACACTCAAATAGTGGTCACTTGAAAATATTTTGACCTAAAGAATGCCATATTGCAATAATTTATTATAGAAATAGATTTTATCATTTATCTTCTACATAATTTGAAATCACTTAACAATATCAGCTCAATGTTATGTCAAATTGACCTCCATAACTAGTAATATAATTACTTAATTATGAAGATGACATAAGCTAAGATTCAATTATGCAAGTACACAACATTTGGACAACCCAAACACTTTGTATACATTTCTAATGTGAAGTACATACACCTACCAATATATTATTAGGGGTTGTTAGAAGTCGGGCTCTTCAAACCCTAGCGATGGAAACCATAAGATAACATTAGTCAATAGCTCACTCCATTAGATATCATCAACAATGTATCATACATAATGTTAAGTCGGTTTTGGAACCTACATTTGTATCCCACACTTGTACAAGATCAACTCCCTCTCTCTTCTCGATAACAAGCACATTAGGTAGCACTAGGGTTTTAAAATTCCACAAAACCCTAACTTCTTCTCTTACCAAAGATACATGATAAAAGTCTTTCTTTCCTCCTCTAGGTATAAGTCCTAGTATTCCTAGTCTTCTCAAGATAAAACCTTAACCCTAGTCTTCCCTTGACATTCCATTGAGAAGCCTAGTTGTTAGTTTCTTAGTTGATTCAATTCATAATTTGACCAATTTCTGGTGCACACACATTAATCCCCTTTTTCTATGCATGACATATACAAAATCACTTCATTTATGTGTAACCCTTCATAAATTCCAAAAAGACTAGTCAATGACTCATTAATGCACTTATGTTTGTTTATCTTGGGTAGTGGGTATATGTAAATTTTGTTAAACCCATCAATTATTAATAACATTTATACAATGTTCCATGATGTCCACTATACTTATTGATTTTGATCAATAGAATGTTCACTAGGTGTTGTCACTAAAAACAAACTTAAACTTTATTTCTCTAATACCAATTCATTACATACCCGACCACTAATGTTGGTTACATTCCACTAAAACTTCTCTTGTCATCATCTCTCATACCATATGACTAGCAATTCAACCAGAATTACTCTGGTACAAATCTCTCACTAATTAAAACACATAAAATACATTATGTAATGCACAGTTTCATACATATTCATAATAGAAATATATATATATATCATAAACAGAATAAACCCATGAAAACAGATGCATAATTATGACTACGACACATGGTTTAACACACAATTGGCACTTATCTTTGGATAAAAGACACCAATTGTGGGCAAACCTTCCACTTTCCTCCCAGCATTCAATTGCATTGTTCATCACTCTCAATAGTGGGTCACCCCTGAGCTAGGGATAAACTCCACTTGGGTAAGGGTTCCCAACCGGGTAAAGTATCTCACTTAATAGGAACTCGGTCACAAGTAACTCAGACACAGGTAACTCAAACGCATGCAACTCAAAGACTAGAAAGTTCATCATATATTCCAATTCACACTGAAAGCCTACAGTTTCCCATTCCCCACATGCTTGTCCCACCCCAGAAAGTGTTCCCCTTATCTTCTCATCAATCCTTCGACTGCCCCAATTCCCTTCCAAGGCTTCAACAACAGGCCAAATAGGAAGTTTCACAACCATGGCACTGTCGTTTGGCACCTCGGGAATTAATTCCCAATGACTCTCTCACCTGAAGAGAATTCAAACTTCCACGGTCCTGACAAGCCATCTCTTCAGTATATCTCTCTAAGATAATTCATATACATGTATCTCTAACAGTAATCATCATACTAGTCACAATGAAAAATGGCTCGTGACGGCCATAATCGGGTTCACTCACTGAACAGTTCTATGATAGAACAATTGACTCCTATTGCTCAGCTCAGTCATCCCGCAGATGATAGCCTCCCTGAATGGACTAGGTCCAAAACTAATTGTCTACATGTTCCCAACTTGACATATGTCAGATTGAGAAATGCCTTCAGTCCACAACATGTTCCCAACTTGACATTTGTCATGTTGAGAACTACTTTTATCCACTTGTCCCCTCCCCGAGATTTAGGATATAATATAATATCCTTACTTTTCACTTTTTAAGAAATATTAATAAAATATTCCTTTTTTGGTTTTATGCCCCTTTAACCCATCCCCTTTAACCTCAGCTAGTGGAGTTTAGGCCCCCTGAACTCTTTTACGTGGTCGTTCTGCCGCAAGGATGTATTTTCATTAATTCTCATTTGATTACATTTATGTCGCAGTACAAAAGTACTGATCTTTTGCATCCATGCTCACCAACCTCAAAATACACAGTTAGTGCACTTAAAACCATTGCATGCAAAACTTCTGGGTTGCGCACACTCTTACTTCAGTGTGCCACCCACGCACCCTTACACAGGTGCGTGTTACATCATGACTTTTATACAAAAGGATTCATGGGCCTTCAAAACCTACGCACTAAACCAGTGCGCATTGAATTCCGGGTTATGTGCCTTTCCTTCAGTTTGCCATTCTTTCACACTTACACATGTGTGTCATTCCTCATGTGCTTAAACTAGTGCATGTTGTAACTTCAGTTGTTCCATTTCTAGTGTGTCATTCCTGCATTCTTCCTCAGGTGTGCACCAAAACATTAAAATGTGCATTGTTTCATATTACAAATACCCGCACTCTTTTAGTGTGGTATTCTCACGCACTAACTTATTGCACGCAGAACCAAATGAAAAAAAAATGTTACTTCATATCACCAACTTATAAGTAAAAATACAATTACATTGATATTTACATTTGGGAATCAGTCTAGGGGTATTACAATTCCCTCCCCCTTATTTATGCATTGTCCTCAGTGCAGTCTATACACATGTACAACCAAAACTCAAAAATTTTCAAACATATGCGGGTATTATGCATGCATAGCATCCTCATGTTC
>ML814121.1:164110-180523 GCA_009831015.1 Picea engelmannii | reverse complement strand
GTGAAAATAAAGGTAGTATTCAGATTGAACAACTTTCCAATAATAAGAATTTTCCAAGGGGATTTAACTCCAATAGTAAAGTTACTTATGGATGGCCTCCAAAATTAGTGAACTTCCCAAGATTGAATTAAGGAATCTTTATGGAACATAGGTCTTTACTTGGTGAACTAAATAAAGAAATATTTTGAACTACATAATATTATGGATGATAAGCAAAGGATTCACATATCAACTTTGAACTTTGAGATAAAACCATATCAATGGTATCAACAGGTATTTAAAATGGAGCCCCATTATTATAATTATACTTGGAGTTTATTTACAAGAGACTTATAAGCACAATATGGGAAATTTTGGGAACAAGAATACTTCAATCAATTGACAAGAACTAAGCACTTAGGTGATATTGAAGATTATAATTCATAATTTCAGGTATTGGCCACAAGGGTGGATAACATATGTGATGAACATTTGTTGGAATCTTACATGGGTGGATTAAAAGAAGACATTAAACATGAGTTTTTCTTAAAACATCATGTAAATATTATGGAAGCCATGTAATTTTCTCGTCGTATTCAAGCGAAGAATAAGGTTGTACACAATTATAACCTTGGATCATATGCAATAAGTAGAGATCATTTTGGGGTTCATAAGACAACCACACCTCAACCTACTCGAATATCACAAATGGAGGAGGGAAGAGAAAAAGGACTATGCTTTGGTTGTAACAATAAATGGTCAAAAGAGAATAAATGTTAAGAAACAAAATTGTTAATCACCTTGGAAAATAATGATGAAAATGAAGTGGGGGCATCTACATAAATAATTCAGGAAGAACTTGTCCACTTAAAAGAGCAGGAAATAGATGTATATTTATGCACAATATTGATTCAGATAGGTGTGAAATGTCTATTCATGCATTGGTAGGTTTGTCAGCACCTCAAACCCTAAAGATTGTAGGTTACATTTAAAATGAAAAGGTTATAGTTCTCATTGACTCTAGTAGTACCCATAACTTCATTGATAAAAAAATTAGCAGAACACGTCAATTGTTTTGTATATCCAGTGACAAATTATCAAGTTTTGGTTGTTAATGGAGGGAGTATTGAATGTGTGGGAAAATGCCACAAAATTAAACTAAGTATGGGAGAATATAATTTGGAAATACCAATGTATGTTTTTCCCATTGGAGGTGTAGATGTTGTTCTAGGGATTCAATGGTTGAGAACATTAGGTACAATTTCTACAAATTTTAACGAATTATTCATGATATTTGAATTGGAAGGAATTCAATATGAACTTAAAGGGTTAAAATCTGAACCTTCTCAAATCATAAACTCTCATCTAATGGACAAGATCCTAAAAAGGGTAGAGAGGGAGTTGTGGTTAAACTTTATTCTATGGAAGTTAAGCATGAAGATGAAAAAATTCCAGAGGAATTAAGATGCACATTGGAAAAGCACTATAGGGTCTTCCAAGGAATTCCTGAAGGTATACTTCCATATAGATATCATGAACATGAAATTGAACTAATATCTAGAAGTACTCCTCATAATAAAAGGCCTTATAGATATCCTCATCAGCAAAAAAGGGAGATTGATAAAATAGTACAAGACATGCTAGATTCGAGTATTATTCAACCAAGCAAGAGTTTATTTTGATCTCCAATAGTGAAGGTGAGAATAAAATATAATTCTTGGAGGATGTGTCATGATTATAGATATCTAAACAAAATCACCATAAAGGATAAATTACCTATTCCAAATATTGATGAACTATTAGATGCGATTCATGGAGTGGTTTGTTTTACAAAGCTATATCTTAAATCAAGATACCACCATATCAGATTAACAAAAGATTGCATTCCCAAAACAACTTTTAAAACTCATGATGGACACTATGAGTTCTTGGTCATGCCTTTTGGGTTGACTAATGTTCCTTCAACTTTTCAAAGTCTCAGGAAAAAAAAATGACCCCATATTAGAAATTTTGTGTTGGTTTTCTTTGATGATATACTTATATGTAGAAAATCATGGGAGGACCAAATTAAACATGTGGATCGATCTTTCAAATTATTGAGAACAATCAATTGTATGTAAAAATATCCTAATATTTTTTTGGGAAAAAATAAGTAAAATATTTGGGTCATATTGTTTCAAGGGAAGGGGTTAAGGTGGACCCTCAAAAGATCCAAGCTATTAAAAAATGAACTACTCCTAAGAACATCAAGAGTCTTAGAGGATTTTTGGGTCTTACATAATATTATTGAAAATTTGTTAAGAATTATGCATGCATTACATTCCCACTCGCATCTCTCTTGAAGAAAAATTCATTTGTATGTAATGATAAGACTGAGTTGGCATTCTCTCTCTTAAAGGATGCCATGTCTTCTACACTAGTATTGGACACACCTAATTTTGGTAAAACATTCATAGTAGAATGTGATGCATCAAAATTAGGAATGGCAGTTGTATTGACACAAGAAGGGAGACCATTATGTTTTGAAAGCAAACAATTCAAAAGAAAATATTTGGTGAAATATACATATTAAAAAGAAATGGAAGCAATTTTACACACAATAAAAAAATGGTGACAATATCTCATTGGGAGCAACTTTCAAGTCAAGACAAACCATGATAGCCTAAAGTACTTTTGGAGAAAATATTGTCATTATAACAACATCAAAAATAGGTAGAAAAAATGCAAGAGTTTGATTTTGAAATAATCTACAAAAAGGGGAAGTACAATGTAGTAGTAGATGCTTTTTATAGAATAGAAGAAGCCTCAATTTTATATTCTGTTACATATTATATTCATGTGTGGCTGGAAGAAGCTCGTCGTGAATGGTAAAATGACAACATCACTAAACAAAAAATACAATGTACAAATGAAGGGATGAACTCTATGGAACATTGGGAGTGGAAGGGAGATATACCTTGGTACAAGGGTAGAATAATTTTATGCCCTCAATCAAATTTGAAGCAACGAATATTAAGGGAGTCTCATGACTCTCCAATGGTAGGACATGTAGGGTTCCTTAAAACATATCAAAGGATAAAAAATGAATTATTTTGGGAAGGAATGAAGAAAGATATTCAAAAACTTGTAAGAGAATGTCAGGTTTGCCAAAGAAATAAAGGAGAGACAGTAAAATATCCAAGGTTACTTGAGCCATTACATATACCTAATCAAGGATGGGAAGAGATATCAATGGAATTCATTACATGGTTACCAAAATCTGAAGGTAAGGATGTCATTTTTGTGTTTGTCGATAGACTCACAAAATATGCACATTTTTTGTCGAATTCAAAGTACATATACAACAAAACAAGTGGCATAAGTGTTCATGAAATAAATTCATAGACTTTGTGGCCTTCCTAAAGTAATAGTAAGTGATAGAGATCCAAAATTCACAGGAAAGTTTTGGAAAGAATTATGGAAGATGAGTGGAACAACACTAGATATGAGTTCAAAATATCATCCACAAATAGATGGTCAAACAAAAATACTTAAAAAAATGTTTAGAGGGTTATCTACGATCTTATTCTTCAGAAAAACAATCGCAATGGATGAAGTGGCTTCCCTTGGCAGAATGGTGGTATAATACTACCTATCATACATCTACTAAAATGTCCTTGTTTGAGGCCCTTTCAGGATATCCAACTCCGTGTATCTCCTAATTTTTGCAAGATATGTCCAAAGTACATGTAATTGAGTCACATATGGAGAATAGTAAATAAAATTTGACAATTCTTAAAGAAAACCTTCAAATGACACAAAATAGGATGAAATGACAAGAAGATCAACATTGAAGTGAAAGACAATTTGAGGAGGGTGATTAGGTATTTTTAAAACTACAACTTTATAAGCAATCTACACTCAAGAAAAAGTAGAATAAAAAATTAGCTCCAAAATTTTATGGACCCTACAAGATTATTCACAACATTGGACAAGTGAAATATGAGTTAGATTTTCTTTCTTCTCGCATTCATAAGGTTTTTCATGTATCTTGCCTAAAAATGGTTTTGGGAAGTTGATTCTTGAAGTAGAAAAAGCTATAGATCAACGTTCTCTATCTCTTTGGAATAGAACCATTATGGAGTACCTAATCAAGAGGAATAATCTACCTCTAGAAGGAGCTACATGGGAAAATGAGCAGTTCGTGAAGAAACACCCTCAATTACAAGCTTTGAGGGAAACCATTTTTTTTAAAGAGGGGGGATATGTTGAGGCCCTAATAAGCATTCATTATTAGTTTATTTGTAATATTAGTGGGTAGGATAGAACATTTCATTGTTCCCTTTCATTATAATTGTACACTTTGTCTCTTATATATATACCAAGGAGACCTAGTCTTAAGATCATCGTATATTCTCTTGTGAATTGGATATATTGTAAACGGAGGTTTCCCCCTCGAAGTGGATTGTATTCATTGAATTTCTATCATTTTTAAGGAACTTGGTTCATAACATATTCTCTTCATTTTGATAATGATACTTAGGGTAAACCCTAGAATGTTTAGGGCACAAGGTCAATCAACAACAAGACTCGAACCCATTACAATAATATACTTATTAAAAGCTCAATATGTCACTTGCGAAAATTAAACCTGGGTGGAGAAGTTAACAATCATTCCTTCCAACTATCTAAACTAAATCCAATTAACATAAATAATATTATTATTATATAAACCTTTATTAAATTAACAACACATAGATACTAACCAATACATTTGTATTCTATTACCTCAACATCTTTACACCTTTCCAAGTTGCACCCTCCAATATAGTGATCCTATTAGACTTTGACTTTAAAATTTAGGATATAATTTATAGTATCTTTATCATACAGGTTTATTTCTACATCATATGGATTTTTTTTATTGAAAACATTAAATATATTAAATATATATTTTTAAATAATATATTTTTAATAAAGTATATGATAAAATTAATATATAATAAATATTATTAATTTAAAACGTAGAAAATATGTATTTTTAAATATAATTCACATGAAATGGAGGTAGGTAAGTAAGTGTGCATTTTAAAAATTCACACTTACTTCCTCAACCCAACCCCACCCAACCCAACCCAACCCCACCCCACCCTCATTCTTATCCTCACTTTTATATATTGTAAAATTAATATCTAATAAACATAATTGATTGAGGGTAGAGTGGACGGAGTAAGTGTGCAATTTTAAAGTGCAAACTTACTTTCCCACCCCATCCTAAATCAATCATATTTAGTGTGCATTTTTAAATATGATTGATTTAGGATGGGGTGGGAAAGTAAGTCTGCATTTAAAAATGCACACTAAATATGATTGATTTAGGACATATAAGGTGAGGATGGTGGGTGACGAGAGTAAGTATGTATTACTTCCTCATATCTATAATGTATGCTTATTTCTCTTACCCCCACTTTTATTGAGAGTGGGGGAAATAAGTGTGTATTTTAAAAATGTATATTTAAGGATGGAGAGTGGGGGAGGGGGTGGGGGTGTGGGGGTGTGGGAGTGGGAGTAAGTATACATTTTTAAAATGCACACTAAGAGTGGGGACGAAGAGTTGGGGTGGGAAGAGTAAGTGTGCAAAAAGGCACACTTACTCCCTCCACTCTAGTGCTTATTTTAAAAATGCAAATTTATTCTTACCACCCAATTTTTATTGAGAATAAGAGAGAAGAATAAGTGTACAATAATTTTAAAAAAAATCACCGAACTTAAAAATAAATTTTCTATATTCATTTCCAAAAAATTTAAAACTCTTATATAATATAATTTTATTGAAAAAATTCTTTATCATTTAATATTATTTTTATGCAAAATAAAAATCAAATAAATATTTTTGTTTGTGATTTTTATTTTTTATTTTTTTTATTTAAACATCTTCCATTATTTTTAACATTTTATATTAAAGATAACATTTTCCTTAAAATAAAATTATTTGAATAATATTTTACATTTCCTTCTATATAAAACCTCATACAGTTACATAGTAAACAATGATTCATACTTCTTGGCATATGCAAATTCTATTAGAATGAGATAATATTACTCTGTGTTATTTATCTTATCACATCAATATCAACAATATCTTAGAGAATCCAATACAATATCTTTATCCATCGATCTATATTTATAGGTGGTAGATGAACTAAACTCATTTTTTATTTTCAAATTTAGTTTAGAATATTGAAGTATTTTTTTCCAATTTTTTTTAATTTAAAAATGACAAAACTTATTATAATTTAATTGTGAATTAAAATTGAGGATACATATTATTGGATATTACTTCTAAATGTTAGTTAACTCATCATTATTATTCATGAAAATCAACGTCATTTAAAATGACCCAAAAGAGGTATACTTTCGCCTTTGTTAAATGCGCCTCCATGTCTTGGGTTGTTAAATCGTTTCCTATGTCTAAGGAATAAAAACCCTTAATTAAATGAAATCCCTTTTAGGTCTTACTCCAAAATCAAAAGGAGGTTTCAGCCTAAATAGTATGTGCAACAAAGTTTGTTTCCCTTATGGTCATTGTTAAGGCTACTTCCAATAAAATCGAATCATGTGCTTTTACTACCATTTAGCCTTAATCCTATATATGAAACCAAATACTACCTTCAATTACAAGTTAATCCCTTACTCATAAAATTGAAATAAATTTATAAATTTTATTATTTTTTTTCAAATATTTTATATATTTTTATTATATATTTTATAAGATTTTATTTTATTTTTTTCCCAAAGAAAAAAAGCATTTATATTCATTATTACAATACACATGTTGAAATCGATCAAAATGGGCCTTAGCAAGCACCAACCAAAACATATTCTACCATTTGACCTTATCCTTCAAAATTGCTTTATACATACTGCTACAAAAAACAATGACAATCTTGTCATCTTTGTGCAAAAGCAACTTTCTACTATAGTCCTTATGTTCACAAGTTGTTCAAAATTTTGTAGTCTCTACATATCATTACAAAAATATATACAGAGAAAAAGTATTCAGATCTAGAATTCCATCGCTTCAGTTTCTATACCCTTGAAGTACTCATAAAAACCGAAAGCTCCAATTTGAAGATCACAGGCTTCCTTGGAGAGCTCATACGCCTTTGAATTAAGTTCCCTAAGAACATGATGAAAACATAGCCACTCGAATGATTGGAAGGCAAAATTAATTTCTCTCAAAACATTAGCCAACCTAGTGTTTTGGATGTTGACGTTTCCTTGACCCCAATTGATGATCAGTTTTGAATCCCCCAACACATGTAGCTTCCTAATTTCCTTCTTTTTAGTCGCTTCTAGGAGGGTCCATAAAGATACAAACTCTACTATGTTGTATGTCCCTCCTCTCGGGGTGTATCTTATGTAAATATAATGACTTTGGTTGAGGAATATAACTACTCCCACTCCACATTTGGGTGAGTGCCATTGACTGGCCCCATCGAAATAACCCCAAGGAGTACCATAGTCCAGGGAGGGGAGGAATAGATATCACAGCCTCTGTTCTTTCAGATCTACTTTAAATTATGTTGTTTATCTTAGTATGATGTCTACTATCACCTTGGGTACCACTAACTTGTCTTTAAAGATAGCTTCGTTGTGCACCCACCATAGATTTGATATCAATAAGCGTGGAAGACCTGCGTAAAGAGAGATTGATCTATCCATTAACCAATTCATGAGGCAATACTCCAGTCCACCTCTGTTCCATTCCGAGTTGGTGTTGAGTTTTTCTTTTACATTTTTTGAAACAAGTCTTGCATAAGGACAGGAAAAAAGTAGGTGAGACACGAATTCAACATTAGACTTGCAAAGCACATAACAGTTGGGTCCAATCCACCCCCTCTTAATACCATTATCCCACATTAAAAGTTTTTTTTTAGGGCAAGCCAAAGGGTTAACTTGCATCTAATAGGGGCTTTGAATTTCCATAAGGGTGGTTCCACCTATCTTTCTTTAGCCCAATATTTATAGCCGAGTATAGCAGTGAAGGACCCTTCCTTCGAGTTTTTGGACCAACACAAAGCATCCTCCGACTCTTCATCAATAGAAATATATTTTTCACACAACAATGAGATAAAGGAGTCCCATTCCTATGAGAGATCAACAGGCAGAACCAATATCGCAGAGTATTTCCACCTAGATCTGCCTCTTGGTTGAGGGACCCCAATACAGACGTCAAACAAAGAGTGAATATTGGAAGCCCCTAAATGTTGAATCAGAGGTTCCGACAACCTAAAGCGATCATCTTCCCCTAGCCAAGGGCCCTCTCCCACTCTAATATGATGACCATTACCGATTTTCCACATCTTCCAATTGCTTACCAAAGGAAAGGCCTCCACCAGAGCCTTCTAAACTGTCGATCCCTTGGAAGACTTGTCCAGGACACAAAACCAATTCTCTATGGATAAACTTGAAAGTTTAGAGAACATCACCATGATCCATAGTGAGTTTCCTTATGTTAATCTCCATAAGCTATTGTCTGCTAGTGCATGCATGAAGGGATGGATATCCTTTAGTCCCCCTCCCCCAAATTCCTTTGGGGATGCAACAAAGGTCCAACTTGCTATATGAACACCACCAATGGAATTTTGTCTTTCCCATAAATACTTACTACTTAACCTCTATACTTTATCCAACACTCCTTCGGTAATTTCCACTATCAAGTTCCAGTAAACTAGAATGCTTTCCAAAACTAATTTTATCAGGACAAACCTTCCGCCTCTTAATAATAATTTGTTAACCCAAATAAATATTCTTGATTCTACTTTTCGGATGAGCCATCTCCAATCCTTCTTTCTGTAGCCATATGGTTTTAGAAATAAACCAAGATATTTGAATCTATCAACTAGGTTCTTCCTTTGAGCATGGATTAAGTTTTGAAAGGCGATCGCTTCCTCTTTTGTGCATTTATTGAGAAGGATGTAATACTTATCTGAATTGATCAACATATCTATTTCTTTGCAATAAAGATATATTGTTATTTTTAAATATTCCAGGTCTCTTAATGATTCAAGCACACTGCAGAAAACATCATCAAAGAATAATATATGTGACATCGTCTCTGAGTCTGATACCTTTATCCCCCTCATCTGGTTATGGGCTCGAGATTCTTTAATCAACCTGATTATTCCTTCGGCTATTAAAAGAAAAAGGAAGGGGGATAGAGGACACCCTTGACGAAGGCCTCTCGAGGTTTTGAAAAAATGAGAAGGAGAACCATTAATAAGCACAACAAAGGATGCACTTTGAATACATCCCATTATCCAATTCACCGAGTTCACGTTAATACCATTCTAAATAAGTTCCATGTGTGATAAGGTCCAACTTACCCTATCATAATCTTTTGACATATCCAATTTTAAAATGGTGGCTTTGAGATTCTTCTTCTTCACTGTATGAAGGACCTATTTTTCTATAGTAACATCGTCATGGATCTGTCTGTTTTGCAAGAAGCCAAATTGTTCCTCCCTAATTACTTCACTAAGCATAGGTTTTAATATTCTTCCAATGATTTTGGAGATCAACTTGTAAGCCACATTGCATCATGATATAGGTATAAAGTCCCCAAAAGAGTCTACAATTTTCTTTTTGGGGATAAGACACTGAAAAGTAGAGTTCAGGGCTCTGTGAATTCTACCCACCTTCTGTGATTCTCTCAACATTAATAACAGATTGTCCTTCAATAAGTCATAAAAGGATTTTAAAAAATCTATTGTAAAATCGACCAGACCTGGAATTTTACCATTCTGCATAGCATTAAGAGTTGCATATAATTCTGATTCATATAATTCCTCAGTAAATGTATGATTCATTTCTTTTGTGAATAACGTAGGAATTTTAGTCATGACTTCAAGCATTTCATGGATCGGACATCTGGTTGGGGCATCAAAGAGATTTTCAAAAAATATGGCTCCAGCTTCTACTTTCTCTTAGAAAGAACTCACCAAGTTTCCTTCTTCATTACTAATCTCCCATATATAATTTAAGTTCCTTTGATGGTTGGCGTAATGGTGAAATGACTTTGTATTGTTATCCCCTACCTGCATCCACAAAGCTTTGTTTTTCTACCTCCATTCATGTTCCTCTTTCTTCAGTCACACAACTTTATTATCCTCCAAACTTTTGAGCTCCTCCAATTGAGTCTCTC
This sequence comes from Picea engelmannii, assembly GCA_009831015.1. NCBI lineage: Eukaryota > Viridiplantae > Streptophyta > Pinopsida > Pinales > Pinaceae > Picea > Picea engelmannii. The sequence goes on along the minus strand of ML814121.1, from coordinate 170,358 downwards.
TTAAGTCACCTTCATCCATACACCTACAGATACATGAAAGGTTGGTTTCTATCTCCGAGATCTCCTTGTTTTTTTGGATCTCCAAATGGGGAGCCACTGTTTGATTGCACTTTTAGTTATTTTTAAATTGGCTTCAAATTGCACTTTTAGTTCTTTTTAAATTGGCTTAAAATTGTAGCATCATGGGATCTGACTCTGAAGGGGAAATCTTAACCCAAGACAAAGCCATTGACTTCTTAAAATCTTCATCTTCCAACTAGGCCTAACTTATTTTCAAGGGAGCAAGGGGAGATTCGGATCTGGATTTCCATTGTAATGAAATGGGTCGGTAGTATGATAGCCCACCCTCCTCTACTGAAGACTTAAACCTTAAACCCATGTCCAACATTTCCTCAGAGACTAGGAATCTGTCTAGTCTTTTTTCTTCTTCGTCACTTCCAATTCTCAAATTTCACCATGTAGGAGAGAACTTGGTCGTTTTTAAGTCTATCAGCCTTAAATTTTCAAGGAAGGAGATAAAGAAATCCCTTTGGAGATCTTCTCTAGGGCTTGGGTCCCATACTTCTCTAAGTGAGAGGGTAAAGTTAAAATCTCCTTCTATCACCGACATGGGATCACTAAAAAAACTTACAGAGGACAATTCTTCCTTTTAAAGGATCCTATCAACATAGGGTCTGTAAATATTTATAGCAGAAAAGGTAACATAATAGTCTTTCTGTTTAAGTTTGACTGAGATGGATGGCCGACAAGAAGAGGACGAGAAATCCTTAAAATTCAGCTCCATCCCGTGAGAATACCTCTGGAAAAACCTTCAGCATCCATAAAACCGAAGGACCAATTCTTCATCCAAGACCATACAATCTCCACATATTTGACTCCCGGATACATAGTCTCTTATAGCATGATGATATCAGGCCTTGGGCTCAGAAGGATCCTTTTTAGGGAAAAAAAATTCTCAGGGGAGGACCCGTTTGTAGTTAAAGGAGAGTATGATCATTTTGGAGGAGCGGGAAGGGCATTCCCTGGTCTAAGGGCCCTGGATATAGTGGCTTGAGTTCCTTTACATACTTTTGCAACAACCATGTCCTTGGATTTTATCATAAACGACTTTCTACCAGCCTGAGAAACCTGGGGTGGGTCCAAAGCTAACCCACCCTTGGATAGGGAAATCCCCTTTGGCCTGTCTTTAGACCGAAGGAAATAACATTTCCTGACAAGGAACGGGGACGTGAAGACACTTGTAGCCTATCTAGGGAGACCAGATCAACTAAGGGAGCAAGAGAATGGGGTCAAGTAGAGATAGGGGGACCCAGGGAAGCACTTACGGGAGGACACAAAAGAGCAAGGGGAGAAGCCTCACCCCTCGAAGGGGAGAGAGAAACCTCACAAACATGGGAGAGGGCGGGGGCAAGTGAGGCCTCGTTAGACTTAGGTAAGGGTAGGGTTGGGGGGGAGGGGGAAGAAGGGGGGGGGACCACATCACCACCCTCAGCAGAATCTTCCAATAAAGAATCAGAATGAAGAACATGAGCGTAGACTGAATGATAGTTAAACATACCTAGCATCGTTGCATGGCCAATTCCCCTGACACTATGCTTGTGACTACCACACTCCCTAGGTCAATGGAGATCACAAATAATTTACCATTCAACGTGACCACTTCTGCATAATCCTATCTCTCTATAGTTTTATTTGTGCGTCATTCTCTGAAAGGAGGAACAACCACAGACATAACTTATGTGCAATGGGCATGAATATGTCCAATTTCACGATAACCATGGCATCGTAAGGGAATTTTCCAGTAGTCCACCCTTTGATTCCATGTTTGATCCTCAAACACAATGTCGATTCTACCTACCAGTCCCTCCCAAACATCAAACTCTAATTGAATCCACGCCCATCTGTAGTCTTTTTTAGAGGCCCAGTTAGGTTCGAGCCCCATGAAATTCCCCATTTTGTTTCCTATTTCCTCCAGAGCTTCCCTCGACCAAAAGGCCAATGGTAACCCAGGAAGAATGGACCACACTTTCATGATGGAAACTGGTTCATGTACTGGATCAAAGTCCATATACCAATTCTTCAAAATAATTCCCAACGGCCCCCAAGACCAATTTATTTTTAGCGCCTCAGTGTAATCCTCTTCAGAGCATAAGAGGAAGGAGAACCAACCTTTGTGTAGAACATGAAATTCAAGTTCATAACCTAACAACAACTTCCAATTTTGAGTTATCCAGTTCTGGAGAACCCATTCTCCTGCAAATTATCCACAAAAATGAACCACCAATAATTTTCTTGCGTACCTCGAGACTTCCACAATAGGTGTGTCCACCCCCACTACCATTTTTACAACTCCTCCCTTAGCTCAGATACACTTAGCACCTTTCTTCCAATTTTGAACCTTGTTTTTAAGAGCCTCAGATCTTTGGCTAGCTTCAAACCCAGGACTACAACCATCTGCGGTCTGAGGAGTGGTAGACACAAACTGGCTTGAAGGGAAAAATGGCACTTTGGGTGATAACTTTGGAGGAAGCAAACAATCAAATTCACAATAAAAAAGGGTCCTTTCATAGTACTTGAATTGTTAATTTGGATAGTTATTTTTTAGGTAAGCACCATACATATACATGAACAACATCCAGGTAAGTGCCATCAAGGTAAGTGTGCATCCAGGTTCGAGGTCCAAGGTAAGAAAACAGGAACAGGTCTGAGGTAAGCACCATACAAATACAGGAACATTGTTCGAGGTAAGCGTGTATCCATCCACAAGGGAAGATACAGGAACAACGTCAGGAGTGGGAGTGGGATTTTTAAGCGCCCGAACAGGAACAACGTCGGGAGTGGAGTTGTGAGTGCACCTGGGGAGGTGTGGTGGATCGTCTTGGTTGAGAGTGGAACTGTGAGTGCACCCGCGGAGGTGAGGTGGGCCACAGAAGCTGCGACTGCAAGAGGTTTAGGTGGGCTCCCAAGTTTTTAGTCCTTTGTCTCCAATAGACATGCAAGTATTGTCTTGTTCCTTATTCCGTGTGTTTTTTTTTATTGTCCCCTATGGAAATGACAATACATTTAACACACTTAAAAAATGGACAAGAGGTACCCGTCTCAGGTGAAACAAACCATTTAGGTCAAGTGAAAATTGCCTCTTCAAGAAAATAAGGGAAGTGGTTTTGGGTCAATGCCAAATATTTTCGGGGTATTTTAAAATGTAGAGTTGCGCATCTAAAATGGGAACAGACAAGGAAAACATTGGCCCTCCGTAGTAAAATTTCAAACAAGCCTATTCTGCAAAGGTGTAACAACAATAGGACTAAAGACAATAGTGATTATGCGTTGTGCAACCCCACATCCACACCTCTCACATGGTCACCTTACATGTATGTGCAAGATTTACTAAATGCCAAGAGGAGATTAGAGGTTTTGGAAGTCAAAGGGCATGAGAGAGACCTTCAAATCCAACTATTGACAGTAGAAAATCGGGACTTAGCAAAAAACAATAAAGTTTTAATAGATCAAGTGTCACTATTGCAAGAATTCCTTTTGGAAGCAAAGGTTGAATGGAAAGTCTTGAAGGATGTCAGTCAAATCAGGGAAAATTCTACTGTGGAAATTAGAGAGGTGATGAACTCTAAAACACCCAAAGATGAAGGGAAAACAGGTGAACAAGCATACACCCATGGAGTGAAAGCAAGGGATGAAGAGAAAAGAGATTTTACAAAAAATTCCAAAACTTGGGCACAAGTCACTAGCAATTCTTCTCATATGGAAAAAGAAACACACAGCCAGGGAGACAAAATGCAAGGTAGAGAAAACAAGGAAATACAAGGAAGAGTAGCAAACATAATTATCAAAGGTGTGAGAGAGTATGGAAAAAATGAGTGTACTCTTGATCTTGCAAGTTAAATTTTGAAGGACAAGTTGCTTTGGCAAGGCCAAATTTTCCAATCATGGAGGGTGGGTAAGCCTAGTGGCGAGAGCTCTAGGCCCATAAAATTCATCATGTCAAGCATACGTGACAAGCAAATTATTTTAGGCAATAAGAAACTCTTGACAGGATCTCGCTTTTTTCTAGACAAAGATTTAACTATTAGACAACAAGAGGAAAGAAGGGAAGAGTTGTCAAAGGTTAGGGCAGCAAGGGATGAGGGCAAAAGGGCATGGTTGTTCAAAGGAAAAGTTGTTATTTCCTTTTTCGGTCCTCATTCTAAAAAAGGACGGCAAGTTGGTAGCCAAGAAGAAACAACAATTTCATCAGCAGAAAAATATGCAACAAGGCCAGTATGGACAAATACGGGTGAAGACTCAACTTTGAGTCTTGTAGACAAAAAAAATAGCAATCAAATTATTCCCATGTTTCCTTAAGATTAGTTTGTTGGAATTTCAGAGGTTATCCTTGGAGGTGGGTACCTAGGTTAGGACCTATCATGGAAGATAGAGACATAATTTGTCTATTGGAAACACATGAGCATGAAGGGTGCAAGACACCTCTATTTGAAGAGTATGTGAAGATGGAAATGTGGAGCAAAGCAGCTTAGAATGGTAAAGGACACGGGAGTATCACGGTCTTAGTGAAGAAAAAAAACAGTTGTCTCATTCAGTTAGAAAGAGAAGACTCAAATAAACAATTCATTTGGTTTAAAATATCAGAAAATGGTAACATCATCAGGATTGCAGCATATTATTTTGTCCCATGAGTTTCAAAAACTTACAAAATTAGGGGACTTGACCACAAAGACCCCTTTTCATCCTTAAAAAATGATATTGTAGCGTACTCTCAACTAAGTGAAGTCCTTATAGTGGGTGATTTCAATGCTAGGATAGCATTTGAACAAGTTAGTATTCTTTGTTGTAAGGAAGACTGCAACCCCATTTGGCTTACAGAAGAAAGAAATCATCAGTGGACAAGAGTTTCAGAGGACAACAAAAACTGCAACTTTTTTGGGGAACAATTGCTTACTTTATGTGGGGCATTTGACTTAGTCATTTGTAATGGGTTGGCTAGATGGGCGAATTCTGGCAATTTCACTTGCAATACCTACAATGGAGCAAGTGTAGTAGACTATGCAATTTTCTCACATGGCTTGTGTGAGAAAATGGAGGAAGTTTTGATTGGTGAACAACTATGGGAGTTGAAATCTGATCATAAACCGATCTATTTAAGTCTAACTTGGGCTAAACAACAACAACATGGGACTAAAAATTAGCACATTCAACAACCTCCTTCAAATGGAAGAATTTGTTGACTCAAAAAACTTGTAACACCTTCAAGATAGCGCTAAAGAGGTTGTTTAACAAGGAGAAAATTATGTCCCAGGGCCTTCATATCCATGAGCTAACAAATTTAATCCAAAGCGCACTTACAGAATGAAAAAGAGAAAAAACATAGGAAATCTGAAACAAACTATTTTCCGGTTAATGTTTGGTTTGATGAGGAATGCAAAATAGCAAGGAAAAAATTGAAAGAGTCAAACCAGAAAGAAATAAACATAAAAGATTACAAGCAAATTGTAAGAAAGAAAAAAGTTGATTTCATGATCTCAAGGAGAGAGGAACTAATCTTCTTGGGGAAAAATAACCCCAAGTTATTTTGGAAGGAACTTCAAATGAGAAAGAAACAAACTAAAAATAATATCACAGCCTATCAATGGTTCGAGTATGCAAAGCAACTTTATGAGCAAGATCCTAAGGTGGACCCCCCTCCCTTGGTCAACACTGCTACTAAGCTCTTCATCGTGCAATAAATTGAGGAGGGTATCAAAAAGTTGGGTGTTGGAAAAGCAAAATATTTAGTTGAACTCCAAGAAGAATATCTAAAGTGGGGTTCAAAAACTCTTGCACCTCACATTATGAAAATTGTCAACAACATTATTCAGCAAGGGTTCCTTATAGATTGGAGAACAAGCCTAGCTATACCGTTTTTCAAGAGTGGGGATGTCAACACTCCCTCCAACTATAGGACCATAATGATAAAACCTTTGTTTGCAAAGTTATTTGAAAGTATGCTAGAAAATAGAATCAAGAAGTGGGTGGAAGAATGGGATAAGCGTGCTAAAGGGAAAGTAGGTTTTAGACCTAAACACTCAACGATTGATCACTGTATAACTCTAAGGCACATCATTGAAAAAGTGTGGGATAAAAAAGAGGAAGCCTTTTGTTGCTTTGACGATTTCAAAAAAGATTTTGACACAGTCCCTAGAGACAAGCTTTGGCATAGAATGGAGGAACTTGGGGTTCCTATACATCTTAGAGTAGTC
>ML814121.1:119426-138118 GCA_009831015.1 Picea engelmannii | reverse complement strand
CCCCTCCTTCTTCCTTGGAGGTCTTTTCTTCTGTAGAAGAAGATTCTTCAGATCCCTTCTTTTTCTCAACTTTGGATCTACACTGCTTCTTGTAGTGCCCTTCTTTTCCACACCTCCAACACACCCTTCCAAAATTTCCAGGATATTTAGATCTACCCTTAGACTTAGATCTCCCATTTGAGAAATCAGATCTATTTCTTTCCTGGGAACGTCCTCTTGCAAATAATGCGTCTGTGCTATGTCCTTCCATATTCATTCATCTCATCTCCTCCGACAACAAGGATGAGACCACTTCTTCAAACTTCAAAGAAGTTGTATTACTACCTATGGCCACAACCATACTATCCCATGAATCTGGTAAAGAACACAAAAAAACTGATACATTTATCTTCATCTGAAATTTTAATCTCAACAGATACTAACTGACTTACCACATTATTGAAGGCGTTCAAATGCTCTGCCACTGAGTCTCCATCTCTCATCCTCAAGTTATACAACTTCTTTCTCGGGAATAGTTTATTTACCAGGGACTTAGACTAATACAACTTCCCCAACTTTTCCCATAAATCCTTGGTTGTAGATTCCTGTGACACATTCAATAATACTGAATCGGAGAGACACAGTCAGATTGTGCTCTTTGCCTTCTGATCCATCTTTTTCCAGTCATCTGCAGAAGTTCCTGTAGGTGCAGTACCTGGATCTACCGTGATCCACTGATCTCTGTCCACCAAAAGATCTTCCATCTTGAGCTTCCACAACTCAAAGCTTTTCCCATTAAACTTCTCAATCTCCATCTTCGAATTGCTTGCCATTTTTTTTCACCTGAAAAACAATACCGCAGATCTCCCACTGTAACAAGGCTTATCACAGTCCCGAGCCAAACCCTTGACCACAAAGGCGTCCCCCTAAAGCCAATAAAGCTCTGATGCCAAATGTAAATTCTAACCTTGTACAATGTCTATTGTAAACAGATATTCATAAAAGAATAGAAAATATACAATGGCAAATGCAAACATTACACAGAGATTTTTCCCCTGGAAACCCAAACTGGGAAAACCAACATATATTATATTCATACATTGTGTTACATTGTTTACAATACAATATACATATAGGAGCTAGCAACATCCAAAACCCTAACCCAATGACCTGGATTAGTCCAAAACCCTAATTCCTTAACCAGAAATAGAAAACCATCGGCAAAAAACCATGTGCCGAAAAACCACCTAAATATCATGTGGTCCCAGAAATATGTCGTCCCAGTAATATGTCGTCCCGGAAATATGTCGTCCCGGTAATATGTCGTCCCGGAAATATAACACATACCCAACAATCCTTTCCCCTTCCTTCCACCCAAGAATATATGAGAGATAATAAAACTTTACATTAAATCATCACTATCAACCAACCATCACATAGAGCTTGATAATGCTTCCTAAGACTTCTTCAACTTCTACAATTCTTCACTTCTTATAATACTTTGATCCTGTAGATAATATAACTCAATGTATTCTTTGAAACTCCTGTAGGATTATTAAGAGGGGGGGTGAATCAGTAATAGAGCAATTTAATTCTTTTTAACCATATAATCCAAGTGTTATATCAATGTATCATTGTCATCCAATAACTGTAGAGTAAATAAGCAATGAACAAATGAACAATCATACACATACATAGTACACCAGTGTTTTACGTGGAAACCCAAAGTGGGATAAAACCACAAAATGATTTTTCTTATATGTCTTGAAGAATTACATTCATTGGAAGCACCAACTTCCTTTGTTTTCCAGCTTCAACTGGAAGGAGGCTCCAACCCCCTAGTTTCTCAGGCTACAACCTGAGGGAAGCTCCAACTCCCCAATTATCTGGCTACAACCAGAAGGAGGCTACCATGACTTACTCTATGAAGTCAGAAAACAAGTTAGACAAGGCTTCTAACTTCAGAGCATGGAAGAGAAGGATTGATGTCATCCTTGTGAAGAGTAAAGTGTTGGGTAATGTCATCTCACCATTTTCGCAATAACTTTTTTTCTTGGCAAGGATGAGATCAATCCTTGTCTTCCATGCTCTGAAGTTAGAAGCCCCATCTAACTTGTTTTCTGACTTCATAGAGTAAGTCATGGTTGCCTTGACTAGGTAAACCCTAGATTTGACCAAAAAATCAACCTTGACGTCTTAGCTTGCTGAGAGTACTAGGAGATGCGTTAGGCTAGGGCGCACTAGTCAATCTAGAAATTAGGTCAATCCCTTCACTTAAGATGCCTCAACGAGAGGATTAGGGTTTCTACAACTACACCTGCTAGTAACCCTAGCAGCAGTGCTTTGGTAATTGCTCCTGCTAGAAACCCTAGCGACAGTTCTTCAATGAGCTTAGTATCCTTATGGTTATGCTCCCTTCCAGTGGTTAGAAAGAATGAAGGAGGTGTGGGCCCATAACCTGTTAGAATGTAATGGATGTGCTCATTTAACCATAGACAATATCACTATTGTCACCCAACCATAGGTCGAAGCCACCCCCGAGCACCTTAACCTTGACAGAGCACATGATGGATGTGAAATGTACTATTCTATATGGATAGTACATTTCATTCCATTTTTGGTGGTATGTGGAACGTCACATAACTCCTCACAGTTTGAGAGTTATGATATTACGAAGTTGGAGGACCCTCATATGTCATCTAGAAGCTCCAAAAGGTCAAAGTAGTCAAAGTGGTTTAAGAGATTTTAGAAGGTAAATAATAAAGTGAAGTGATAAGTGTACTATAATTCAAAGTGAATACAAAATAAATTTTATTTAAATAATAAATTTAATATAAAAATTAGAAGTGGGTTAACCCTAAAATAAGGAAAGTGGACAAAGTGACCTAGAAGATGTTTTTAAGGAAGCTACTTGGAGAGTATAAATAAGAGGCAAGGCTCTCTCATTTCAGATCACACTTGAGCATATTGAATATCTATAGGTGTCTAAGGTAACCAAATTAGGATATCTAAGCCGAATTTCTGAGGGAAGGTGAAGAAAAGAAGGCCAGAATTCAAGGAAGGATAAATTCTTTTGATGATGCTTTCTAAGGTATGTTATTTACAGGTCATCTCACCATTTTTGCAATAACTTTTTTTCTAGTAAGTTATTGCGAAAACTTTTTTTTATTCCTGAAATGCTTGAACTTTGTTGTGAAGGCTTGATCATCGTATTTCTTTTGAGGTTTCTCTTTTCCACTAATCCTTGATTCTTCTTTTGCACAACAAGTCCAAAGTTCTTCAAATGTAGGATACTATTTCCTTGTGTTCATGTTTGCGGAAAATGCATCCCATGTCTTGGGAAGACCATTGAGTACTATATTTACCAGTTCCTTCTTTGAGATGATCTCTTCAATAGCTTGTAGTTGATCTCTTAACTGAGAGATCCTCACAAAGTATGATGTTATGTTGTCATCATCATTCATCTTCATGTCACGAAGCTCATTCTTCAAACTCATTACTTGTCCAATGTTTCTGACTGAGAAGAGTTTTGTTAGGGCATCGCACATCTTCTTAGACGAGTCAAGATGGGATATGTAGGGTATCAAGTGGTCTTTTATAGAATCCACTATGATACTCATGGCATTGATTTCATTGTCTTTGAACTTCTCCATAACTGCAACGTTTTGTGGTTCCTTTTCTTTTCCTTCTTCAAACTCTGGTTCCACAATCTTTCCTTTTACGATATCCAACACTTTACTCTTGGAAAGGATGAGATCAATCCTTGTCTTCCATGCTCTGAAGTTAGAAGCCCCGTCTAACTTGTTTTTTGACTTCATAGAGTAATTCATGGTTGCCTTGACTTGGTCAACCCTAGATTTGACCAAAAATTCATCCTTTACGTCTTAGCTTGCTAAGAGTACCAGGAGATGCACTAGGCTAGGGTGCACTAGTCTATCCAGAAATTAGGTCAATCCCTTCACTTAATATGCCTCAATGAGAGGATTAAGATTTCTGCAACTGCACCTGCTAGTAACCCTAGCGGTAGTGCTTTGGTAACTTCTCCTGCTAGAAACCCTAGCGATAGTTCTTCAACGAGATTAGTATCCTTATGGCTATGCTCCCTTCCAGTGGTTAGACTAAATGAAGGAAGTGTGGGCCCATAACCAGTTAGAATATAATGGATGTGCTCATTTTACCATCGACAATATCTCTATTGTCACCCAACCATAGGCTGAAGCCAACCTCTTAGCACCTTAACCTTGAAAGAGAATCATTCTGGAAGAAAACCCTAATCTAGATAGTCAAACAAAGGGTAGCACAACTTTATCCAAGGATAGTGCACCAAACAAGAGTTGATCAGATAGTCCAAACCATAACTAACAGATAGTCCAAGCCAAAACTAAAACTGCTAGCTGCAGCAGCTGCAACGACAACTCTCCTCCAAACTTGTTCACAAACTGGGCAACTGCAGTGTGCACAAGTGTTGCTTCTGCAGTTCTGAGAATGCCTGCCAGAATGAAGACTTTCCTCCTGTATTTATACTAATTCTGGCTAACTGCCTGGGTCAACTTCTCATTCTGGGTACCTATTTACTCAGTATATATTATTTATTTTGGCCGACTTCTTCTCTTGGAGGCCAATAACCTAACACAAATTATCCTCTTGAGATGACTTGTCTTCTAGGGTTATTAGCCAACTCAGAAGGGTTTCTTCTTGCTTCCCAGAATATTCTATTCTTGTCAGGTTTACACGTGGAGGTAAATACCTCCTGCAACTACCACAATATGAACACTCCCTCCTAGCTAGGGAGGTATTTGAAGGTAATGGTCTTGAACACAAACATACCATTTACCTAGTAGCATCAACATAGTCATATAGACTATCTCATGACTAGATCATGAGCACCATCATCACTATCAGTTTCATCATCTACATCATCTCTCGAAACCATACTCCATCTGAGTAATCAGACATGATGTTGGATAAGTCACTCACACTATAGAGTGACACAAGAGCCATTCTTATAATCTGTACATATGTCTGGATTAAATGTACTGAACCATTTTCCGTCTGGGAAATCTTTGTCCATTGATCATCCATCTAGCTAATAATCATTCCCAACACTGTTGATAGTCTTCAAGGAAATCGGAACAATATCCTTCAATAGAACACAACTGTGTCTATTCATAGTAGTACACAACTACAATCCAGTGGTACACTACCACACCAAGTAGCAAACAGATACTTGATCTGTGATGTATAGTCACAATTAGTGGAGCACGTCCACCACAGTAGCATACATCTAATGTCTAGAGACATACAGTCTCCATAACAATCATCTAATGTCAACCTACACAGAAAACATTGTTATGATATAAACTGAATTATCTGGGGCATTCTTCCACTCACATCTGTGAGATTTGGAAGAGCATCTACCCTCAGAAGGTAAAACATCAATGATGATATATTTGGACTATTCTTCTCAAGAAAGGAAGAATAATTGTCCTGATTTCTGAGCCTGGACCATTCCCCACCCCGGGCCATTCCTTCAGCACTAAAAAAATTGCAACCTAGAGAGAATGAGTCTGTCCTAAGGAATGTCTGTCCTTGATTGTTGAACATGGACCATTCCCTACCCTGGGCCATTCCTTCGGCACTAAAAAAAGTGCAACCTGGAGAGAATGAATCTGCCCTAAGGAATGACTTTCCAGACCATTTCCTAAGGAAATGACTATCCTGCACCAACCTCCAAAACGGACCATTCTTTGAAATTTCTCACAACTGTGAGCTTCGAAAGAATGATTGTCCGGTGAGGCGGGCTAGTCTTCTTGAGTAACCCTCAAGAAGAGATAATACCCTAGACCATTCCCCATGTTAACCAAAATGGGAAATCGTTGTCTATGGTACATCAACAATCCATCGAACCATTTTCATTACGAAAATGACCGTTCGATCTGGAAGATTTTCCGAACTAGAAAATGCCTGTCCGTCAGAAATCTCAAACCACTTTCCGAACTGGAAAGGAGCTACTCATCCTGGACCATTTTTCAAACCGAAAAATGACTGTCCATAAATCAATAACTCATCAGTGCTCCCTCCCAACATGGGAGTCATATATTCCTTTTTCAATAAGGAAGTCATCTCCACAAGCTCCAGCTTGAGTACGCAAACTCTTTCATCTTGGACAGAAGCTTTACCAAAATGTATGCTTATCTGCTCATCTGTGGAGATATATATTTGAGAGCCACTTTCTCTTTTGTGGACTTCATCACAGAGAGTGTAATGCTTGATCTCAATGTACTTCGGTCTTTCTGGAACACTGGTATTCTCTGAAGGCTTCATATATATTTGATCAATCATTGTTGGATTTATCTTTTGTTTCCTGGTATCTCATAACATCGTGGCAAGGGTCAAACTGGAACATATCCAAGTGGTACTTCTTCTGCCATCATGAGGGTTTGTCATGGATTAGCAATCCATCATCCTAAGCTTCTGAGTAACCATTCTGATACAGTATCTCTGTTATATAAAAAATTTCACCACGCTTTTGTTGTGCATTGGAGGCTCTCTACCAAGTTGTATTCTTCCATATTCATACAAGAGTCTCCTTCTGGTATACCTCAAAACCTTGAGGTTTCTCTTCATACGATCTTTGTTCAATTGCTCTGGAGAACAATCTTTGCATTCATCTGATGTAAAAAATCCAACCCATGGATATTGCAGATGATATAATGACTCATCTAGAGGTATGCCTGGTTTACTCGAACAAGTAATCATCATAGTCTTCTGGGAGAACCTCTAGTTCTGGATCTCGCAATGCTTTCATTTATAAGTCTTTCATACACTGTTCTTCATCAAAACTTTCAGTTCCTCTGCTTGATTTCTTTTAGTGAGTTCATATCAGGCTGGTAATCTTGTGATTCTTGATACAATGACTAGTTGTTCTGGCTTCTCTTTCTTTCTTGGAATCTTCATGTTCTTCCTCACATTTCTCTTTAGCTCTTGGGTCCATGGAGTTTTCTATAGATTCCATTCTCTGAAGATTCTAACTTCTTCCTTTCATTGTAAGATCATGGATGTGGATGGACAACCAGAGATACTTTAAGGCTTCTTTTTGAAGAAGGCTTCTTCTGAAGTCAAACTGAACACGTACTTCTTTTTATGGATGCTACCATGGATATATACTTCATCATCTTTAATGGATTATAGGATTAGCTCCCTCCTAACCCTTGCTTCATGTATGAGTGCATTTTTTTCTTTTGGAAGTATATAATCGACTCCCTCCATCTAACATAATCCATGCTTTTATCTACATCCTTATTGCCCTCTACAAAGCGTCATAAGTCTTTCTCCAATTTCCTTTTGATTGCTAACTTCTTTTTGTCTTTTATTCTTCTAGGTTTCTTCAAGATTGATTCTGATTTCGGCTTATCTTGTAATAGCTTCCACATGAACTATTGCAAGGGGTTGTTGATGTACTTCATCCTTTCATCTGTACTACCTTGTCTTATAGTGATAGCAATCCTTATCTTGTTGTTCTTCCATAGGTATAGTTTCTCTTGGAACATATTATCTTCTAGGAAATAGATATGCAAGATATGTATAGAAAACATGGTATGTACACGAACTATGAAGAGTATTGTTACCTTGTCTTAGAGGAAGAAGTTTGTTTCATCCTGCTTAGTCTTCTTTGAAGGTTCCTTTTCTTCGGCAACTGATGCTTCATGTGTCTCCTTCCTTTTATTTAGCTTGGGGCAATGATTCTTGTAGTGACCATATTTTTGACAGTTGATGCATTGTATTTCTGACATATATTTCTCTTGATTTGGCTTCTTTCCAAACTTCCTTTTGCTCCTAGAATTCTTGAATCTTTTTGTGAAGGCTTGATCATCGCACTTCTTTCCAGGTTTCTCTTTTTCACTGATCCTTGATTCTTCTTGAGCACATCAAGTCAAAAGCTCTTCAAATGTAGGACACTCCTTCCTTGTGTTCATGCTTGCAGCAAATGCATCCCATGTCTTGGGATGACCATTGAGTACTATGTTTACCAATTATTTCTCTGAAATGGTCTCTTCAATAGCTTGTAGTTGATCTCTTAACTGAGATATTTTCACAAAGTATGATGTTATGCTATCATCATCATTCATATTCATGTTCTACTAGCAAAAGAAAACATAAGCAACATAAGTTCTACTTTGAAGGCAACACTCTTGAAGAAGTGACAGATTACAAATACCTCGAAATTGACTTCAACAAAAATCTAAGTTGGGAAGGTTGCAGAAAGAAAATAACTTTGGGAGGTTGGAAAACATTCTATTCTTTTCAAAATAGGTGCAGAGAAGCGGAGCTATGGGATTGGAAGACTATGAAAACTCTCTTTGGGCTTTTAGTAATCTCGATGGTTCTATATGGTTGTAAAGTGTGGGCCAGTAGCACATCTGACTTACAGTGGAAGCAAATTGAGAAGATTAAAAAATGCTTGATCACAAATAAGTTTAAAATTAAAAGTTATGTCCCTTATGATATCATGCTGAGTAAAATGGGGGTTTCTCCTATTGAAGCAATTGCTATGGTGTGTCTCATAAGATATCTAAAAAAAATTGAGCAAATGAAAGACAATTAGTGGCCTAAGGTTGCCTTTAATGACATATTGTGCAAAAGAAAGAAGATGTGGATGTGAAAAATTATTAAATGGCTTAATAAGTGGGATATCCACTTGAACAAGTTCCCTACGAACAGTAAAGAAATAAAGGCTTTTGTTATTGATAGGTTTTGTTATCACTCCAAGAAACTCTTTAGGGTTGTAGGCTAAAGATGCTTGGTAACTTAAGAATATGATAATTAGGTATGCTTGGATCAATGGGATAACTTAATGGCTAATGAAAAGGATATCTTATCATGTATTCGAATAAGACAGTGCTTTTAGAAATCAATAATCAGACAAAGTAATTGGAACAAGGTATGAAGAAAACTAGTCTAGATAACCAAATACAACAATGTGCAGGGTCATACAAGATAGCAAGAAGTCCTTTAATTCAAGTTCATGAGCTTAATAAGAATATAGCAGTTCTTAGAAGCTGAGCTAAACTGAAGTAAAGTATAGAATAATGAAGTACATGAACAAATCTGACATTGAAAGCAAAAGAAGACTGTGATTCTATTATCAAGATAAGAGTCTAGTACAATAGCAAAATGTATCCAAGATTGAACCCCTAGTTCATCTCATATCTTCATCTTTATAGCTTTACAATAAAAGTTCAGATCCTAGAAGAATGGATTAGATATGCTAAAGATAGAAATTCAAAACAATTTTACAAAAAGAGAGGAAAAGATCCTCAAAATGAGGTCAATTCCTCATTCTATGGTCTTCAGATCATGTAGAACCTCTGTGTTGTGCAGATAAGCCTTCCAAGGTTGCTTGATATCTCTTGAGGAAGATGAACTCCGAATTTGCCAAGTTTGGAAATAAACCCTAATTCATTGCCCCCAAAATAGGTGCCAAATCAACTTGAACACCTCCTCTAACTCCTTTGCATCAAAAGTGGATCTTAGATTGGACATTATAATTCAATATCTATCTTTAGAAAGAGTTTTCAAGAGATTTGGCTGAGTAAAACTTCGATCTAGGAAAAAATACTCTTTCTCTGGCCAATGATAGGTTTCGGTGGTTAACACAGCTAGAATCTGGATGTATTAACCATCGAAATCTCTGCTTTCAATGGTTAATGAATAGTCGTCCTGTTCACCTAAACCACCGAAAGCTTAGCTTTCACCAAAATTTCAAAATTGCAAAATTGAAATACCTTGCTAATTTGATGAGTGTTCAAGGTCTCTTTGGTGATGTTGCTCCTCCTTATACAGGGCTGGAAACCTCAATCTGCTGTGTAGGAGGCTCTTTTTCCTTCTCTAAGGAAGTATCCAATTCTGCATTTGCCCGAGTTTGATTGCACCTGTCTTGCAAATTAACACACCTGCGGGCTAGGGGAGACAACAAGCACAATTTTAGGAGGGGACTCGGATCTGTGGTGAATTAATGGGCATGGGAATAGGGATGACTCGACCTTTGTGAGATAGACATAATCTTAACAGAGCATAACCCAAAACTCAATTCTATATATGATATAAATGAGGATCACAGAAGACTCGGGCTTGATAGCTCAATCAAATGGATTTCAAATAATGAGTTAAATGGGAAATGATTACGGTGATAGTCTTGGAACTTGAATTTATGAGAGCCACATGAACATCAAATAGTTAAGTGAACCGATCAATCATAGATATCTGTGTATGCAAGAATATAACTTCGAAATGATAAGTGGAGGTTTACAAGTACTACAGGGCATCAAACCTTGATCAGAAGTAATTATACCACCTTACATCACCGATTCACTTGATTTTCGGTGGTTATCATTTCATTATTGCGCCAATTGACATCTGGATCATGCAAAAACACGGGCTCTGATCTTTCCACGTTGACACGTTTTCGGTGGTTAATCAGGCTTTATTTTTCCCTTTTAACCACCGAAAGCCAAGGCTTTCGGTGGTTAATGAACTCTTCACAGGTTCGCCTAAACCACTGAAACCTGTAACTCTCCCTTTTGCTAAAGAAAATCAATTTCGATGTTTATTTCAAGTTTATTTACAAACAATAGGCTCTCTAACAAGCCTATAAAAATTTAGAAATAAATTTTTGAAGTACTCTCTATCACCTAAAATTGACAAAACTTGACGGTGCTATTTTAGGAGATAACAACTGGCTCCTACTCAGGGATGGAATCCTCCCAGTGAGGTTCCAAGAACAAAAAGACTTGTGCCTGTCCATTTAACCTGAAAATTCTGCCACCTGCTCAGCAATCATTTACAATCTGTATTGTGCCTAGTCCATTGGGCTATGGAGTCATCTGGCCTGAGCAACTTATCTTTGGAAAACCTGTAGCCTACTTTTCTTATTCAACCAATAACTGAAAACAATCTAAGTGCTCATATGAAGAGCTTATTCTTCTGCCTATCCCTACACTAACCAATAGAGGTAGATTTGATCAAGTAAAACTAAATTTCCAAAGCAGCCAAGAAAGTAATTGACTTGCTAGTATCATATTTGATCTTGACCCAAAAGATGAAAAATACCATAGCTTGTGGAAATGCCATTTGAAAATATGACAAGACCAACCTTCATCTGACAACAATATTTTTGGATTAATGTTGCTCATAAACTCCAAATAGTCAGCAAAAGGGTCATCAAATTCACAAAGCAAAACCTCTTTGGACTGTTGATCCAACTGTAAATTGAAATGATGTTGAAGGTTGCCTTTACTAATCTCACTGTTGAATGCAGGCTACTCGAGATTTACTATAGAAAAATGTGTGATCAACTGATGATCTAAAAAATTTTGTTCCCTTTCATCGTTTTCCTGTGATTTGAATTTCTCATTATGATGTGTTGGCCTATTGCAGTCGACAATTTATGAGAGAGAAGAAGTAATATTTTCTTGATATTCTATATCACTGCCTTCCTCATCAACAAACTTTATATCTGAATCTGAAACAAAGGGTTCAAAAGGAAGATAGTCCTCTTGATATTCCTTATGAAGATAATATGATTTCTGCAAATTATGTTCCTCATGATCGTTGCAACTTCCTACCATCTGCCAATCTGAAAACTGAAGACTGTCTTCATTGATTTCTATTGGCTTTTGACCAGAGGACAACTATCTTCACAAATCTTTAAATCTTCTTCTTCATAATAATGATCACAAGAGGATAACATAGCAGGGTTTACATGATATGGATTGGGATCAGCTAAGAAAATATAATTGCCTATGTAATCATTAGTTATCATAGGCTCAATTTGGTTTGTAAACTGATCATAAAATTCATATTTGTACCTGTCTCTGGAGTAGTCTACCAATATTAAAGAATTCAGATATGACTCTAAAATAAACTCACATGCTTGTTGTTGTTCCAATTCTATTTCACACTCATAACCTTCATGCTCAAAATCTGAGCCATAATGCCATTATGTTGGCTCAGGTAGATGCGGATTTTCAAAGTCAGCCTGCTCTTGGGTTCTCCTGGAAGCAAAAATGTCCTCCTCCACCTCTTGAGCATATTCAAACAAACTCATTAACGATGAAGATTTCCTTTCCAGCAGGGAAAGCACAAGCTCTGAATACTGAGCCATAACATAGTATACCATGGCAGCAATCTCCATGGGCCGGATCTCCAAAGGTATGTCATAACATATCCTATAGAACCTTCTGTTGAAGACAGTCAAAGCTTCGTCCTTCTCTCTCTTCAAAGCATAAAAGTTAGCGAGGTATGAATCCAATGATTTGTTCTTACCCCAATGCTTGGAAAAAACATTAGAGAATTCGATCCAAAAGCCAATGGAGTTAGCTCTTAGACCCTTAAACCATATTGTAGCATCTTTGATCAATGACTTAGAGAAAAATCTCATGATCACGTCTTCATAAATAATCTCAAACCGATCAATAAAATCCTCAAAGGATTCCAAGTGCCTCTCAACTGAAACTGGGTTCTCTCAAGAAAACCGGGGAAGATATTCAAAATAGTCAAGGGGGTAAGGATGAAGGGAATAGGGAAGATTCAAAGGCCTGAACATCTTCATCCTGATTTTAATTTGAAAGGCAGTGGGCTGATCATGAAATTTAATAGGTTGATGATAAAGTTTATCAGTAATGTGAAAAGGTGTTGAAATTTGAGAGGGTTTGGAATCAATTTCAACGTCCACAAAGTCAGAAGGGTTATTGGATTCAAGAGGGAATGGAATGCAGAACTCATCTTTATGAACGTGGTGAGGTAAATCTATTGAATCTACTTCTGTAGTATAAGTAGGCTGCAAGTTTTCTTTCTTTAAGGTTGGGTATATACAGGAAGAATGATGATTTTCTGAATATACAAAACAAAAAATGATTCTCTTTACATGCGAAGGTAAAAGCATGAAAGAGGTAATAAAGAAGTACAAAAGTTAATGAAGAAAACTAATGAATTGATACCTGGAATTGAAATTTAACCTCTTCATCTTCTGTCAACCGAATCCTCCCCAGTGGAGTCGCCAACAAATTTCTGATCAACGGAGTCGCCACTAAATCCGTCCTTCATGGAGTAGCCAGATAGATAATTACAACCAATATAATGTCCAGGCTTTGTCTATCATCAAAGTTGGATCTATGTTGTCTCCCAAGGAAGCTGAGCTTCAATCTCCTCTCCCCAACAACGGCGCCAATTTGTTATATCTCCAAGAAACTCTTTAGGGTTGTAGGCTAAATATGCTTGGTAACTTAAGAATATGATAATTAGGTATGTTTGGATCAATGGGATAACTTAATGGCTAGTGAAAAGGAGATCTTATCATGCATTCGAATAAGACAATGATTTTAGAAATCAATAATCAGACAAAGTAATTGGAACAGGGTATGAAGAAAACTAGTCTAGATAACCAAATACAACAATGTGCAGGGTCATACAAGATAGCAAGAAGTCCTTTAATTCAAGTTCATGAGCTTAATAAGAAGATAACAATTCTTAGAAGCTGAGCTAAACTGAAGTAAAGTATAGAATAATGAAGTACATGAACAAATCTGACATTGAAAGCAAAAGAAGACTGTGATTCTATTATCAAGATAAGAGTCTAGCACAGTAGAAAAATGTATCCAAGATTGAACCCCTAGTTCATATCATATCTTCAACTTTATAGCTTTACAATAAAAGTTCAGATCCTAGAAGAATGGATCAGATATGCTAAAGATAGAAAGTCAAAACAATTTTACAAAAAGAGAGGAAAAGATCCTCAAAATGAGGTCAATTCCTCATTCTATGGTCTTCAGATCATGTAGAACCTCTGTGTTGTGCAGATAAGCCTTCCAAGGTTGTTTGATATCTCTTGAGGAAGATGAAATTTGAATTTTCCAAGTTTGGAAATAAACCCTAATTCATTGCCCCCAAAATAGGTGCCAAATCAACTTGAACACCTCCTCTAACTCCTTTGCATCAAAAGTGGATCTTAGATTGGACATTATAATTCAATATCTATCTTTAGAAAGAGTTTTCAAGAGATTTGGCTGAGTAAAACTTCGATCTGGGAAAAAATACTCTTTCTTTGACCAATGACAGGTTTTGGTGGTTAACATAGCTAGAATCTGGATGTATTAACCACCGAAAGATTTCGGTGGTTAATGAACAATCATCATGCTCGCCTAAACCACCAAAAGCTTAGCTTTCACCAAAATTTCAAAATTGCAAAATTGAAATACCTTGCTACTTCGATGAGTGTTCAAGGTCTCTTTGGTGATGCTGCTCCTCCTTGTACAGGGCTGGAAACCTCAATCTACTGTGTAGGAGGCTATGTTTCCTTCTCTAAGGAAGTAGCCAATTCTGCATTTGCCCGAGTTCGATTGTGCATGTCTTGCAAATTAACACACCCGCGGGCTAGGGGAGACAACAAGCACAATTTCAAGAGGGAACTCGGATCTGTGGCGAATTAATGGGCATGGGAATAGGGATGACTCGACCTCTGTGAGATAGACAAAATCTTAACAGAGCATAACCCAAAACTCAATTCTATATATGATATAAATGAGGATCACAGAAGACTCCGGCTTGATATCTCAATCAAAGGGATTTCAAATAATGAGTTAAATGGGAAATGATTATGGTGATAGTCTTGGAACTTGAATTTATGAGAGCCACGTGAACATCAAACAGTTAAGCAAACCAATCAATCATAGATTTCAGTGTATGCAAGAATATAACTTCGAAATGATAAGTGGAGGTTTACAAGTACTACAGGGCATCAAACCTTGATCAGAAGTAAATATACCACCTTACATCACTGATTCACTTGATTTTATGCGGTTATCATTTCATTATTGTGCCAATTGACATCTGGATCGTGCGAAAACACGGGCTCTGATCTTTCCACGTTGACACATTTTCGGTGGTTAATTGGGATTTATTTTTCCCTTTTAACCACCGAAAACCAAGGCTTTCGGTGGTTAATGAACTCTTCACAGGTTCGCCTAAACCACCGAAACCTGTAACTCTCCCTTTTTCTAAAGAAAATCAATTCCGATGTTTATTTCAAGTTTATTTACAAGCAATAGGCTCTCTAACAAGCCTATAAAAGTTTAGAAATAAATTTTTGAAGTACTCTCTATCACCTAAAATTGACAAAACTTGACGGTGCTATTTTAGGAGATAACAGGTTCCATAAGCGAACTTGGGATAAAGGGCTCGGGAGAAAGAAAGAGTATTATATTGAAGAGTTTAACCCCACATACAATCATCATCAAAAAGCGTACATAGGGGCCAATATATATTGTAGAGCCAAAATGCTTATTGCCCAATTAAGAACCAATTCACATCAACTCCGTTGTGAAACTAGGCATTGGAAAAGACCAAAAGAAGCTTGGGAAGAAAGGGTGTGTGTGTTCTGCACCTCCGGAAAAGTGGAAACAGAAAAAACATTTCATTTTATAGTGTGAAGCCTTCAAAGACAGTATGGACAACTATATAAGTATCTTGACATCTAGCTCTTGGAATAACTTATTCAGCGAGGGGACAATGGAGAAATTGGGGGAGCTCATCATCAAGTTGAATAGGAAAAGGGTTGAATTGTAGAAATCAATGTGTGAGGCGGTTTGTCCCATAGGATATTGTTAGCCTCGTGGACGATAAAATCATTTTCTTTCTTTCTTTCTTAATATGTGCTTTGGTACTTACTATTCTTTACGCGCTCAAAGTCGATTTCAGATCGGAGACCACGTGGAGGGAGGGAAATGCATGTGCCCTAGGATCGAAAAATTATTTCTGCGTCAGGAAAGCCCTGTATGTAGTCGGGCTTACCTCATAGTCGACCAACTCTTCCAAATGGGACGCCATCTGTCCTTTTTCGTGTCATTCCCATGTAAAAAAAAAATCTAGCTTTAACTTCGTGATCAAACTTCACTGAAAAATCTCGAGAAAAGGATGGGAAAAACATGGGTCGAGACAAGGACGAGGGTAGAGGGCCTACAACCCTCTCCCTTGGACTTAATGACCGAAAAAAACCATCACACTAGCAAACCACAAAGCTCCTCCATACATACTATCAAATTTTAATATGGTATCAAAATGAATCTTATGATTAGAACAACGATAATGTATTTTTTTACTTGCTTCTTGATATTGATTATAAAACATAATATTTTTCAATAGTAACACTTTGATTTTTTAATCTTTTATATATATAATCTTAATTCAAATTAGTATAATTTTTTTATTATATTTAAAATTGAATAATAATAATAAAGTCTATAAGTATTATTAATTTTTTTCCGGTTATAACATCTATAAATATTAGTGTTCACTTTTTCTCAATTATATAATTTGAATCCATCTAAACTATCATATTTCCACATTTTCTTTAATTGTTTTACTTAATTTTATGATATAGTAAGTTACAAATTACCTACAATGGACTTTGTTATGTCTTCCTTTATTCTTTTCTAATAAAATTATTTCCACATTTTCCTTAATTTTGTGATATAGTAAGTTACAAATTACCAAAGAACTTTGTTAGGTCTTCCTTTATTCTTTTCTAATAAAATAATTTTTTTTCAAATTTTTTTCTTTATATAAAATTTTCATATTTTCCTTAATCTTGTGATATGGTAAGTTACAAGTTACCTTCAATATTGTTATGTCTTTTTTTATTATTTTCTAATATAAATTTATAAATAAAAAAAACTTGTATTAATATAAATTTATTTTAATTTTAAATATATTAAAAAACAAAATAATTAAAAAAAAAAAAACTCTCTATAAAATAAAAGTACTAATATCATAATTATAATGTTGTATTAATACAATTTTTTCTTAATTTTAAAATTTATAAGTGTTAAGAAGAATTTGATATACTTATTTGAATGTAATTCACATGAGCTACATAGTGAGATTGGGCATTGGACAATCTCCAAAACACCATGGCATAAAAAAATATGTCACCTTTGTGACATCAAGACCCACGCCCCCTCAATGACCCACCCGACTCTACCTCCACTTCCCCATGCAAACAATTAACGTGAATGAGCGGGCAATTAAATTGATAGGGAAGACATTTAACTCGACATGGATGGAATTTTTGTGAGCTATACGGGAGAGCCATGGAAATCGAAGCAGGGATCTGCGGACAAGTCAAAGGATAATTCGACATCACATTGGGTTTGGTCGTACTCGAGCTCAGTTGGAGATAACGACCCTACCTGGTAAATTAACACAACAATTAGTAATTGCAGCACTCGGTCAGACACATTGACATTCAATCCAGAGTAACTCTGAGGGTACACAAGCCTGGGGATATGACATTAGGATGGAAGGAGATGACCAGAGCCTTAAAACAGAGTTACAAGTTTAGAGTTCTGGAAACTCTACAGTTCTAATTATTAGGGTGGTTGGCTCTTGGTGAGTGGTTGGCGTGGGGTGTGGCTGGTTCTCACTAGTGTGGAGCTCTTCTTCTTGTCTCAGAGGTGGCATTGCTGAAGAGAGTGAAGCCATGGTCAGAGGGTGGACTATGGACAGAGGAAGAACTTCATGTCAAAGTCTTTCACTCCCTCGAGTTCAACAGGAAGCAATAATAGTAGCAGATACTTTATCTGCTCATACCTTACAGAAAACTCCCCCACTCCCCCCCTGTTTAGTCTCTTAGATCCATATTTTTCTTCATAATTACTGTAGACAAGTTGAGAAGTTTCAAATATACACTAGACATGTAGTTCCCAAGGTTTTCAATTTTAGTAACAAGCATTTAGCTCTAAAAGGCAACATATTTTTTAATCAATTCCTGGTAGTAAGCTTCAAGAAACAATTATTCAATTGTTGGTTTGGTTTTCCATGTAGTGAGCTAGCAACAACGTGTATTTTTTCCAATAATATTTTAATATAGATTAAATACTTTACAAAAGAAAACATTATAAAGAAATATAAATAATCGTTTACTTTTCTTAAGGTATGATAGACCAATTTAATTCTTAATAGACATTAACCATCATCATAATCATCAATTAAACAATCTTTAAAAATTAATAAATGATATTAACATTTCAATCGTTAAACAATTTTTGAAAATCAAATATAAAAATAAAATTTTAAATATACAATTTTTGAAAATCAAATATAAAAATAAAATTGTTTATGTGCTACTCTTAATGCGATCATAAATCTTTGAAACTTATCAAGACTTATCACTTTGACTTTTTGAATCCCGCCCTGTTCCATGAAACTATTAAAATACTTGGGTACCGCAAGGATTAGCCAAAGATTTTTAACTTTTGAAAATCAAATATAAAATTTTTGATATGCAATTTTTGAAAATCAAATATTAAAAAAAAAAAATTGATATGCTACTCTTAATGCGATTATAAATCTTTGAAACTTATCACTTTGACTTTTTGAATCCCTCCCTGTTCCATGAAACTGTTAAAATGCTTGGGTACTCCAAGGATTAGCCAAAGATATTTTGTGGTGGAGTGTGGGCCTTTACTAGTTTTTCCTTTATATGTTAGTGAGATCTGCCACTCTAATGGTATGGATAAATTATTAAAATGCTTGGGTATTGCAAGGATTAGCCAAAGGATTTTATCTGGTGGAGTGTGGGGGCTTTTACTACTTTTGCCTTTATATGTTAGTGAGATCTTCCACACTAATGGGATGGTTCCTTCATCTTCAATTGGAAA
>ML814121.1:104145-119376 GCA_009831015.1 Picea engelmannii | reverse complement strand
TGGAAATCTAATTTCTAAAAAAAATATTTATTTTAAACTTATTAAAAATATGTGATAAAATTTTAAATTTAAATGTATGTGATAAAATTTCAAATTTAAAGATATATAATAGAATCAATTAAAATTAAATTTAAAAGAAAAAAAACAAGAATATGCATAATAATTACTAAGTTTGGACATCTCAAGCATTGAAAAGGAGTCTTCATTGAATATGTTCAAAAAGGTATTCCAATTAAGATTGTTTATTAAGGTGAGGTCATTAAACTTTACATCTTTTATATTTTAGTATAAATAGTTTTGTTTGCTAACTAATTATTAATTAGTTAAATATTTATTAATTAAATATTTTAATAAGAACAAAATTGCATTCTATAAACTTGATCCATCTTATTTTGTTTAATGGTGCTTTATATGTGTGGGGTAATATAATATAAGGGTTTGGTGTGACTTGATTACTTGATAGCTCGTTTAGGTAGGGGTAGGATGGATTAGAATCTGTCTTCCCTTAGTTTAATATTTATTTATGTTATTATTTTATTTTTATTGGTTATCATTTTATCATATTATTAGTTTAATATTTATTTATGTTATTATTTTATTTTTATTGGTTATCATTTTATCATATTATTCTATTTTTTTAATGAATAGATATTTGAGTATTTTGATCTTAGATATTGAGGTGATTAATAATTAATTTGGAATTTCTTTTAAAATAATTCATTTGAAATCAAATTTCAAAGTTTCATTGATATCATGAATCATGGTTTTTATTTTCGATTGATTTTTGTTTTAAACTTAATGAGTGCTTAAAAATTATTCCAACCAAGTTCTTGAAATAAGGCATGCATCAGAGGGAGATGTAAAAACACCTACAAAATTTAGGAAATGTCAAAAGGAACATTACCCCATATTAAATATATTAACAATATAATATTGAAATTATAAACATATCAAGTATTAGTGTAAATATCATATACTAGACCATATAAAACATGTTTAATGGTGATCTATATTAACATAAATTTTATACCACAAATGTATTTCCATACATATTTAATCACTATTAATCACCTTCTAAATTTAACATACTTCATTAATTAAATTACAAGACTTATTGATTATCAAGTCATTTGGTATATTTATTGAATAACCACCTTAGGAAAGATAATATCTAATTAAAAATTAGAAGATAGTAGAGTCATATACTTCATTATTAATTTAATAAATATACTTCATATACATATTTAATCACTATTAATCACCTTCTAAATTTAACATACTTAATTAATTAAATTACAAGACTTATTGATTATCAAGTCATTTGGTATATTTATTGAATAACCACCTAAAGATAATATCTAATTAAAAATTAGAAGATAGTAGAGTCATATACTTCATTATTAATTATTAATGTATGATTTTTTTTTAGACATTCTTTAATTCTTTTTTAACATTGTTTAGTAGCTAAAATTTCATATCAAATTTCTACAATTATCAATATTTTCAACAATAAGATGGGTTGTAGGATTTTCTTTTGCATGTATATTGAAAATAAAAAAAGATGTTAAACTTAAAATATATTTAAATTTTATTTTTTGCATGTATAGTTTTAAGTTCATTTTATCACCATTTTTGGTATAGGGTTATTTGTTTTGTGGAATAAGGTTATTTGTTTAATTTTTAATGTTAAAATTTTCTAAGTAAAATTTGAAAATCTTCCACCACCATTTTTTTAATAGAGTTATTAGTTTATTTTTTAATGTTAAAATTTGGGTTAACGAAAGTAATGTTATTTTATTATTTATTATTCTAAATCTAAATCTAAAAACTCTCATTCCTCGTTGTCATCTTTAGCTCTCATTTCTCTTCCCTATATCCAAGGTACTACAAATCACATCTCTAAGATTTTAGCCAAAAAGAATATTAAAACTTGTCAATTTTCACATACACTCTTCTATGACTAATTTCATATATGAAAATTGCTTCCTAGTGATCTAACACTAAAATCCTTGTTGTTATCACTGAAAAACTTTACATTGAAATTATTGACTGAAAATATATGCAGGAGAAACACAAAGATCAAAGATGAATCATAAATACACACGAGACACAATTTCAGTTATGTAATCTTGTTATCATCAGAAATCCTGAGGAAAAAACCAACCCTCCCAACCAATACAATATCACCAAAATTTAAGGACAACCTTTTCCTCCAAAGTCATCAAAACTAAGAACAACCTTGTTCTCCAATAATCATACAAATCAAAAAATAAAACCTCAGCAATATCTGGAAATATCCTCTGCACACGATCTATTGTAGACCACTTGTACGGCCTATTGATGTCACATGTCATCCTGTACAGATTTGTATCAGCCCAGAAATTCAGATACGTGATTCACCAATTGGAAATCCACGAATATGCATTGTTTTCTCCACTACAAATCACATATACCCTATACGTGATTTGTGCATGTACGAACTATGTATATACATGCTTCGTCCTCCTACAAATAATGTATGGTACAAAAAAAGCGCTCCACATGTGCCACCTTCTTCACTTTTCTCTCTTGGGACAGATTTTCCACCTTGCAGACTTTTCCTTTGTTGATATCACCAATCCTCCTAGAACAAGTGAAAACTCACTTATGCTAGCTCCATCATGTATCCACACTTGATATACATCATGTGAAATGTCATAATGACCTCTCTCCTTTATATACAATCCTTAGGGGTCACCATAGAATCCCCTCCACAAGTCAACATTAAATTGTGATTTCCTTGTGGGTGTAAAGCCCCAACAGAAGCCCACAAATCTCGTCACCAAACCCATGAAGCCCCCACTCAAATCCAAGGGGGTTTTCACCAAACTGAAAGTGTGATGTTCTTCCCATGATGATTCCCACATGCCCAACACCTAGGGTCATGTGAGAATACCTGCCCGAAGCTAATAAAAAAAAAAAAAACTCTCTTTAAAATCCATAAAACCCTTAAATAATTATTTGGAAGAGCTAAGGATAAATTTTATCCCATGTTTGGCCAAAAAGTTTACAAAATTCCCTGCTCCCGTGGCAAATCATATATAGGACAAACTAGTAGATCATTTAAATCTCGTCTCAAAGAAAATATAGTTGATACCTTCCATAATCATATCTCTAATTCAGTTATCGTTGAACACTCTCACAAATCTAATCATCTCATTTTCTTTGACCAAACTAAAATTCTAGCTTCAAAACCCTATTACGCTTCTCGTATCATTCAAGAAGCATTGGAAATTGAAAAAAATCCTAATAATTTTGATCGGGAAGATGGCTACAGACTTGGCCAATCTTGGAAACCCATTATTCATCATATTGATCATTAACCCTTCTTCTTTTTAAATATTTTATTTTATTTTATTTATTTATTTATTTATTATTATTATTATCATATTTTTCATTATTATCATTATTATCATTATCGTTATTTAATTTATTCTTTCTTTTCTTTTCTTCTTGGTTTAATTTTACCTTTTATCCCTACTATAATTATATTCATCCACTTCCCATTTTTCTCCTTTTTATTTTTTTTCCATTTTCATCGTTTTAGCCATATTTTTAAGTTCCTTGGATATACAAATTTAACAAATTTTATTTTCAACCTTTTCTTTTAATTTCAATCTTAACGTTGACATTAAATAACTTTTATGCCCAACACTCCTTTACAATTTTAATTATTTTTCATAACTATTGAAACTCTTTTCATCACGACTAACTTTAATTTGCAATCCTATAAATATCCACCCAAGCACTTTTTTCTATTATTATTTCAGCTTTATTTATCCATGAATATGGGTGGAGTGTCCACTCGAAACGTTCGACGTTTTAATATTTTATACACAATTTATCTTTTAAGAGGGGAATGCCCAAGAATAATTCTTAATAGTAGATAATCTTGGGTGCCTACAGTACATGGGACATCACACCTTTTTGAGAAATGAATGTTCCCCTTTGGGCAAGGAAGGTTCTTACCCACATCCCTTCTTGTTGTTGGCATACCAAGGATGAAAATGGATGTTCTCAGTGACATTCCCACGCTTAAGGGGAACATCCCCAAGGGTTGGGAGTGTGCTCCTCTAAGACACCAATTCCAACAATATTCCCTTTTTGTTTTTTGAAAGCACCACTTCCATTGTTAACATTGGGTTTCCTTTGGAAAGCCTATCAAAATTAACACTTAATCCATATTTAGAAAGGGGGTAGGGGTTCATAGGTCTTTGTAAGATTTGGCTTTTTCCATTGTCCTATTCTAATTTTTTAGTCCCACCTAATTACACATTGGCATATGGTCCATTGTTCCATTATCGTCATTATCATCAATGTCATCATTATCGTCCTCTCACTCTCCCACCTACCTCCTAATAATAATAATATTTTTATCGCTATTGAATATTCATTATATTTCAATGATATACATATAACCATGCATTTTATGTAAATCAATTACCCATCTTTCTTTTCTAAATCCTCACTTTGAAAACAAATAAATTGCACCATACTACATGTTATCTTTTCACCCCAAAACATTATATATCTAAATATCCATTCCCAATGTACACAACTTACACCACATTCCATGGTAAAAGAAATAAAAATGCATATAACAAATTATTGTTGAATAATATAAGTAAATAGTGTGTTTATTTAAATATATATATATATATATAGAAAAGAGATAAGAGCCCAAGGTGATCATGGTATTAACATATAAACCAAAGGAAAAAAAGACAAAGGATTAGGCAAGCACTACATGATAAAATAAGCACTCAACTCTCCAATACTTGTATCTTTAATAATTGTTGTATTGTCATGTCTTTAGGAATACATCGCTTGTGATGACCACTCCACCAAACATATTTTATTCCAATGTTACTCAAACTATCAACTCCTATCATTTTCCCTTAATCCTCGCATCACTTGTCAGTGACCAATCCAACAACATATATTCTTACTCCTTCAACTCCTATATCCTTTTTCCCTTATCCTCCAACCTAACGAAGACAATAAAGTCATAAAGTCATGTTGCCAGATAATATAACATTTACATTTAAAAATTCATTCTAATTTGAAATTTTAATACTTGTTAAGTATTCCAATGTATAAATAAAGAATTATATCCATTCTAAGTTGAATTTTTAATACTTGTGATTCTTAACATTACTCCAATGTATAATAAAGAATAATATAAGTCTACCTTAAACATTGATATACACTAGAATATTGATGAGGCAATTGTAGAATATGAGAGGAACCCTTTGTCCTTTTGCCCTTCTTATCTCTTATCTCTCCTAATCATTACTCCATCTATGAAGCAACATCAATCAATTCGAACTCTCACAACTAATCTCACTCAATTCCAAAACTCTCAACTAAATCTTCAACCTTGAAATCATAAATTCATAAAAGACACTTTACCTTCTAAATTCTAAAGATTTTTTAAAGACTTATTTTACATTTTTTAATGGATACAAATTTTTAATGTTTACAAATCATAAACAAGAGTCTAAGTCACCATCACATCAAATTAACCCATAGCAACCCGTGTACTTAGTGGCATTTCAACCACATGATCTCAAAATCACAAAGCATTAGCCTAAATAATCCATTGTCAATACACATAACTACTGATGTACCAACCCATGTACTCCTGCCATTTCATCCATATGATTTCAACCACTAAGTACATGGGTTGTATTCGTATAACAACTTCATAAACATGCACATAAGTTTAAAAAGTAAAGTAAATGTTATATCCAACTAAGTATTCGTATAACAACATCATAAACATGCACATAAGTTTAAAAAGTAAAGTATTTGTGTGTTTTTTTATAATTTAAATGAGAAAATAATTGATTGATAAAAGTGATATGCTTTTTATTGCAGTTGAGTGTCCTTTTAACATATATTTTAGTGTTCTTTGAACATATGGTGTATTTCATTCGATGAAATATTACATCTATTATAATTGTCAAAATCAAGTCAAGCTTGGTGTTTATCATAAAATGCTAAATGACATTCCACCTCTAGATAGGAGTTGAGTGCTCAAACATATTAAAAGAAAGCATATTACAATTTCTCTTCTTTTTATTTCAAAATTCAAATCTTAAGTAAACAATTTGATTGAGTAGATAGATATCATGTATCAACTTAAACTTAAAATTATAAAAGTAATGTATGTTGATACTGAGAGGGGGTGAATCAGTATCAAGTATAATTTGGAAACTTTTTTAACTTATACTTCAACCAGATTATATATTCAATTATATCCAATGAGCAATGAACAATAGTAGAAGAGTTACACCAATGCACCACAATACACCATACACAATATATGAGAAATATCCAATAGTTATTGTTCAAGGGAAGTAATGACTTCTAAAGGTAGCTACAACTTCCAAATATAAAGGGAGGGATAAACCTCCAAAAGAAAGATACAATCCTCTAATATCAAGAGAGGGTTGACCTCTCCATCCTTTCCCCTTCCTTCCACCCAAGAATATATGAGAGATAATAAAACTTTACATTAAATCATCACTATCAACCACCCATCACATAGAACCTGATAATGCTTCCCGAGACTTCTTCAACTTCTACAATTCTTCACTTTTTATAATACTCTGATACTGTAGATAATATAACTCAATGTATTCTTTGAAACTCCTGTTGGATTACTGAGAGGGGGGGTGAATTAGTGATAGAGCAATTTAATCCTTTTTAACCATATAATCCAAGTGTTATATCAACGTATCATTATCATCCAATAACTGCAGAGTAAATAAGCAATGAACAAATGAACAATCATACACATACACAGTACACCAGTGTTTTACGTGGAAACCCAAAGCAGGATAAAACCACGAAATGATTTTTCTTATATGTCTTGAAGAATTACATTCATTGGAAGCACCAACTTCCTTTGTTTTCCAGCTGCAACTGGAAGGAGGCTCCAACCCCTTAGTTTCTCAGGCTACAACCTGAGGGAAGCTCCAACTCCCCAATTAACTGGCTACAACCAGAAGGAGGCTACCATGACTTACTCTATGAAGTAAGAAAACAAGTTAGACGATGCTTCTAACTTCAGAGCATGGAAGAGAAGGATTGATCTCATCCTTGCCAAGAGTAAAGTGTTGGGTAATGTCATCTCACCATTTTTGCAATAACTTTTTTTCTTGGCAAGGATGAGATCAATCCTTGTCTTCCATGCTCTGAAGTTAGAAGCCCCGTCTAACTTGTTTTCTGACTTCATAGAGTAAGTCATGGTTTCCTTGACTAGGTCAACCCTAGATTTGACCAAAAACTCAACCTTGACGTCTTAGCTTGCTGAGAGTACCAGGAGATGCATTAGGCTAGGGCGCACTAGTCAATCCAGAAATTAGGCCAATCCCTTCACTTAAGATGCCTCAATGAGAGGATTAGGTTTTTTGCAATTGCACCTGCTAGTAACCCTAGCGGCACTGCTTTGGTAATTGCTCCTGCTAGAAACCCTAACGACTGTTCTTCAATGAGCTTAGTATCCTTATGGCTATGCTCCCTTCCAGTGGTTAGAATGAATGAAGGAGGTGTGGGCCATAACCTGTTAGAATTTAATGGATGTGCTCGTTTAACCATAGACAATATCACTATTGTCACCCAACCATAGGTCGAAGCCACCCCCGAGCACCTTAACCTTGATAGAGCACATGATGGATGTGAAATGTACTATTCTATATGGATAGTACATTTCATTCCATTTCTGGTGGTATGTGGAACATCACATAACTCCTCACAGTTTGAGAGTTATGGCCTTACGAAGTTGGAGGACCCTCATATGTCATCTAGAAGCTCCAAAAGGTCAAAGTAGTCAAAGTGGTTTAAGAGATTTTAGAAGGTAAATAATAAAGTGAAGTGATGAGTGTACTATAATTCAAAGTGAATACAAAATAAATTTTATTTAAATACTAAATTTAATATAGAAATTAGAAGTGGGTTAACCCTAAAATAAGGAAAGTGGGCAAAGTGACCTAGAAGATGTTTTTAAGGAAGCTACTTGGAGAGTATAAATAAGAGGCAAGGCTCTCTCATTTAAGATCACACTTGAGCATATTGAATATCTATAGGTGTTTGAGGTAACCAAAGGATATCTAAGTTGAATTTCTGAGAGAAGGTGAAGAAAAGAAGGCTGGAATTCAAGGAAGGATAAATTATTTTGATGATGCTTTCTAAGGTATGTTATTTACAGGTCATCTCACCATTTTTGCAATAAATTTTTTTCTAGTAAGTTATTGCGAAAACTTTTTTTTATTCCTGAAATGATTGAACTTTGTTGTGAAGGCTTGATCATCGTATTTCTTTTGAGGTTTCTCTTTTTCACTGATCCTTGATTCTTCTTGTGCACAACAAGTCCAAAGTTCTTCAAATGTAGGATACTCTTTCCTTGTGTTCAAGCTTGCGGCAAATGCATCCCATGTCTTTGGAAGACCATTGAGTACTATATTTACCAGTTCTTTCTTTGAGATGATCTCTTCAATAGCTTGTATTTGATCTCTTAACTGAGAGATCCTCACAAAGTATGATGTTATGTTGTCATCATCATTCATCTTCATGTCACGAAGCTCATTCTTCAAACTCATTACTTGTCCAATGTTTTTTACTGAGAAGAGGTTTGTTAGGGCATCGTACATCTTCTTAGACGAGACAAGATGGGATATGTAGGGTATCAAGTGGTCTTTTATAGAATTCACTATGATACTCATGGCATTGATGTCATTGTCTTTGAACTTCTCCATAACTGCAACGTTTTGTGATTCCTTTTCTTTTCCTTCTTCAAACTTTGGTTCCACAATCTTTCCTTTTATGATATCCAACACTTTACTCTTGGAAAGGATGAGATCAATCCTTGTCTTCCATGCTCTGAAGTTAGAAGCCCTGTCTAACTTGTTTTCTGACTTCATATAGTAAGTCATAGTTGCCTTGACTAGGTGAACCCTAGATTTGACCAAAAACTCAACCTTGACATCTTAGCTTGTTGAGAGTACCAGGAGATGCGTTAGGCTAGGGCGCACTAGTCAATCCAGAAATTAGGCCAATCCCTTCACTTAATATGCCTCAACAAGAGGATTAGGGTTTCTGCAACTGCACCTGCTAGTAACCCTAGCAACAGTGCTTTGGTAACTGCTCCTGCTAGAAACCCTAGCGACAGTTCTTCAACGAGCTTAGTATCCTTATGGCTATGCTCCCTTCCAGTGGTTAGACTGAGTGAAGGAGGTGTGGGCCCATAACCTATTAGAATATAATGGATGTGCTCATTTTACCATCGACAATATCGCTATTGTCACCCAATCATAGGCCGAAGCCACCCTCTTAGCACCTTAACCTTGACAGAGAATCATTCTGAAAGAAAAACCTAGGCTAGATAGCCAAACAAAGGGTAGTGCACCTTTATCCAAGGATAGTGCACCAAACAAGAGCTGATCAGATAGTCCAAACCATAACCAAGAGATAGTCCAAGACAAAACTAAAACTGCTAGCTGCAGCAGTTGCAACGACAGATCTCCTCCAAACTTGCGCACAAACTAGGCAACTGCAATGTGCACAAGTGTTCCTTCTGGAGTTTTGAGAATGCCTACCAGAATGAAGACCGTCCTCCTATATTAATACTAATTCTGGCTAACTGCCTAGGTCAACTTCTCATTCTGGGTACCTATTTACTTAGTATATATTATTTCTTTTGGCTGGCTTCTTCTCTTGGAGGCTAATAACCTAATACAAATTATCCTCTTGAGACGACTTGTCTTCTAGGGTTATTAGCCAACTCATTAGGGTTTCTTCTTGCTTCCCAGAATATTCTATTCTTGTCAGGTTTACACGTGGAGGTAAATACCTCCTGCAGCTACCACAATATGAACACTCCCTCCTAGCTAGGGAGGTATTTGAAGGTAATGGTCTTGGGCACAAACATACCATTTACCCAGTAGCATCAACATAGTCGTATAGACTATCTCATGACTAGATCATGAGCACCATCATCACTATCAGTGTCATCATCTGCATCATCTCTTGAAACCATACTCCATCTGAGTAATTAGACATGATGTTGGATAAGTCACTCACACCACAGAGTGACACAAGAGCCATTCTTCTAATCTGGACATATGTCTGGATTAAATGTCCTGAATCATTTTCTGTCTGGGAAATCTTTGTCCATTGATCATCCATCTAGCTAATAATCATTTCCAACACTGTTGATAGTCTTCAAGGCAATCGGAACAATATCCTTCAATAAAACACAACTATGTCTATTCATAGTAGTACACAACTACAATCTAGTGGTACACTACCACACCAAGTAGCACATAGATACTTGATCTGTGACGTATAGTCACAATCAGTGGAACACATCCACCACAGTAGCATACATCTACTGTCTAGAGACATACAGTCTCCATAACAATCATCTAATGTCAACCTGCACAGAAAACATTGTTATGATATAAACTGAATCATCTGGGGCATTCTTCCACTCACATCTGTGAGATCTAGAAGAGCATCTGACCTCAGAAGGTAAAACATCAATGATGATATAATTGGACTATTCTTCTCAAGCAAGGAAGAATAATTGTCCTGATTTCTGAGCCTGGACCATTCCCCACCCTGGGCCATTCCTCCGAAACTAAACAAAGTGAAACCTGGAGAGAATGAATATGCCCTAAGGAATGACTTTCTAGACCATTTCCTAAGGAAATGACTGTCCTGCACCAACCTCCAAAAGGAACCATTCTTAGAAATTGCTCACAACTATGAGCTTCGAAAGAATGACTGTCTGACGAGGTGGGCCAGTCTTCTTGAGTAACCCTCAAGAAGAGAGACTACCCTAGACCATTTCCCATGTTAACCACAATGGGAAATCGCTTTCTATGGTACATCAACAATCCATCGAACCATTTTCATTACGAAAATGACCGTTTGATCTGGACCATTTTTTGAACTGGAAAATGCCTATCCATCAGAAATCTCAAACCACTTTCCGAACTGGAAAGGAACTACTCATCCTGGACCATTTTTCGAACTGAAAAATGACTGTCCATAAATCAATAACTCATCAGTGCTCCCTCCAAACATGGGAGTCATCTCTTCTTCTTTCAAAAAGGAAGTCGTCTCCACGAGCTCCAGCTTGAGTACGCAAACTCTTTCATCTTGGACAGAAGCTTTACCAAAATGTCTTCTTATCTGCTCATATATGGAGATATATATTTGAGAGCCACTTTCTCTTTTCTGGACTTCATCACGGAGAGTGTAATGCTTGATCTCAATGTACTTCGGTCTTTCTAGAACACCGGTATTCTCTGAAGGCTTCATATAGCTCTGATCAATCATTGTTGGATTTATCTTTTGTTTCCTTCTATCTCATAACATCATGGCAAGGGTCAAACTGGAACATATCCAAGTGGTACTTCTTCTGCCATCATGAGGGTTTGTCATGGATTAGCAATCCATCATCCTGAGCTTCTGAGTAACCATTTTGATACAGTATCTTTGTTATAGAAAGTTTTTCTCCACGCTTGTGTTGTGCATTGGAGGCTCTCTACCAAGTTGTCTTCTTCCATCTTCATACAAGAGTCTCCTTATGGTATACCTCAAAACCTTGAGGTTGCTCTTCATACGATCTTTTTCATGCTCTGGAGAACAATCTTTGCATTCATCTGATGTAAAAACTCCAACCCATGGATATTGCGGATGATATAATGACTCATCTAGAGGTATGTCTAGTTTACTCGAACAAGTAATCATCATAGTCTTCTGGGAGAACCTCTAGTTCTGGATCTCGCAATGCTTTCATTTATAAGTCTTTCATACATTGTTCTTCATCACAACTTTCAATACCTCTGCTTGATTTCTTTTAGTGAGTTCATATCAGGCTGGTAATCTTGTGATTCTTGATACAATGAATAGTTGTTATGGCTTCTCTTTCTTTCTTGGAATCTTCATGTTCTTCCTCATGTTTCTCTTTAGCTCTTGGGTCCATGGAGTTTTCTATAGATTCCATGCTATGAAGATTCCAACTTCTTCCTTTCATTGTAGGATCATGGATGTGGATGGACAACCAGAGATACTTTAAGGCTTCTTTTCAAAGAAGGCTTCTTCTGAAGTCAAACTAAACACATACTGCTTTTTATGGCTGCTACCATGGATATATACTTCATCATCTTTAATGGATCATAGGATTTGCTCCCTCCTAACCCTTGCTTCATGTATGAGTGAATTTTTTTCTTTTGGAAGTATATAATTGACTCCCTCCATCTAACATAATCCACGCTTTCGTTTGCATCCTTATTGCCTTCTGAAAAGCGTCATAAGTCTTTCTCCAATTTCCTTTTGATTGTTAACTTATTTCTGTCTTTTCTTCTTCTAGGTTTCTTCAAGATTGATTCTGATTTCGGCTTATCTTGTAATAGCTTCCACATGAATTGTTGCAAGGGGTTGTTGATGTACTTCATCCTTTCATGTGTACTGCCTTGTCTTATAGTGATAGCAATCCTTATCTTGTTGTTCTTCCATAGGTATAGTTTCTCTTGGAACATATTATCTTCTAGGAAATAGAAATTCAAGATATGTATAGAAAACATGGTATGTACAATAACTATGAAGAGTATTGTTACCTTGTCTTAGAGGAAGAAGTCTATTTCATCCTGCTTAGTCTTCTTTGAAGGTTCCTTTTCTTCAGCAACTGATGCTTTGTGTGTCTCCTTCCTTTTCTTTATCTTGAGACAATGATTCTTGTAGTGACCATATTTTTGACAGTTGAAGCATTGTATTTTTGACATATATTTCTTTTGATTTGGCTTCTTTCCAAACTTCCTTTTGTTCTTGGAATTCTTGAATCTTGTTGTGAAGGCTTGATCATCGCACTTCTTTTGGGGTTTCTCTTTTGCACTGATCCTTGATTCTTCTTGAGCACAACAAGTCCAAATCTCTTCAAATGTAGGATACTCCTTCCTTGTGTTCATGCTTGCGGAAAATGCATCCCATGTCTTGGGAAGACCATTGAGTACTATGTTTACCAATTATTTCTCTGAAATGATCTCTTAAATAGCTTGTAGTTGATCTCTTAAATGAGATATTTTCACAAAGTATGATGTTATTCTATCATCATCATTCATCTTCATGTTACAGAGCTCATTCTTCAGACTCATTACTTGTCCAATGTTTCTAACTGAGAAGAGGTTTATTAGGGCATCGTACATCTTCTTCGATGAGTCAATATGGGAGATGTAGGGTATCAAGTGGTCTTTTATAGATTCCACTATGATACTCATGGCATTGATGTCACTGTCTCTGGACTTCTCCACAACTGCAATGTTTTGTGGTTCCTTCTCTTTTCCTTCTTCAAACTTCGGTTCCACGATCTTTCCTTTCACGATATCCAACACTTTATTCTTGGCAAGGATGAGTTCAATACTTGTCTTCCACGCTATGAAGTTAGAAGCCCCATCTAACTTGTTTTCTGACTTCATAGAGTAAGTCATGGTTGCTTTGACTTGGTCAACCCTAGATTTGACCAAAAACTCAAACTTGACATCTTGGTTTG
Organism: Picea engelmannii; assembly: GCA_009831015.1. Lineage (NCBI taxonomy): Eukaryota > Viridiplantae > Streptophyta > Pinopsida > Pinales > Pinaceae > Picea > Picea engelmannii. The sequence continues at coordinate 105,776 of ML814121.1, read as the reverse complement.
TTGAGAGTACCAGGAGGTGTGCCAGGCTAGGGCGCACTGGTCTATCCAGAGATTAGGTCAATTCCTTCACTTAAGGTGCCTCAATGATAGGGTTAGGGTTTCTTCAACTGCACCTACTAGTAACCCTAGCGGCAATGTTTTGATAATTTCTCCTGCTAGAAACCCTAGTGCCAGTTCTTCAACGAGCTTAGTATCCTTATGGCTATGCTCCCTTCTAGTGGTTAGACTGAATGAAGGAGGTGTGGGCCCATAACATGTTAGAATATGATGGATGTGATCATTTTACCATCGACAATATCGCTATTTTCACCGAACCATAGGCTGAAGCCACCCTCCGAGCACCTTAACCTTGACATAGAATCATTCTGGAAGCAAACCCTAGGCTAGATAGCCAAACAAAGGGTAGCACACCTTTCTCCAAGGATAGTGCACCAAACAAGAGCTGATCAGATAGTCCAAACCATAACCAAGAGATAGTCCAATCCAAAACTGAAATCTTCTGGCTGCAGCAACTGCAACGACAGCTCTCCTCCAAACTTGTGCACAAACTGGGCAATTGCAGTGCGCATAAGTGTTGCTTCTCCAGTTCTGAGAATGCCTGCCAGAATGAAGACTGGCCTCCTGTATTTATACTAATTCTAGCTAACTTCCTGGGCTGACTTCTCATTCTGGGTACCTATTTACTCAGTATATATTATTTCTTTTGGCCGACTTCTTCTCTTGGAGGCTAATAACCTAATACAAATTATCCTCTTGAGCTGACTTGTCTTCTAGGGTTATTAGCCAACTCATTAGGGTTTCTTCTTGTTTCCCGAAATATTATTTTCTTGTCGGGTTTACACGTGGAGGTAAATACCTCCCGCAGCTACCACAATATCAACACCACATACCACCGGAAATGGAATGAAATGTACTATCTATATAGAATAGTATTACCTGCAAATATATCAAAACTCATACCATTATCCATTAAACAAACTTGGCTTCATTACCCAAACCTGGGTTCTCCAACTTCTCATGGCCATAACTCTCTAACCGTGAGGAGTTATGTGACGTTCCACATACCACCGGAAATGGAATCACATGTACTATCCATCTAGAATATTCTTACCTTCAAATATATTAAAAATCATACCATTATACATGAAAAAACCTTGGGTCCATTACCCAAACCTTTGTGCTACAGGAATTCGCTACCGGACTTTCTCCAAGGGTTGACATCAATCTACAATATCACTCTCCAATGGTTGACATCAATGACAACCGACAATCCATACCAACTATCCATCAACCTAAGCCAATTGTCTGACAATCACCCCCTTTGGCATTGATGGCAACACTTAGTCATGATAACATTCATGTTTATACTCTTCATCAATGTTTCTATCTCTCCCCTTTTGACATCAATGGCAAAGGGTATCTCCCTTTGGGGCTGCTCCCCCTGACTGAACTCTCCTTAGGGCTGCTCCCACTGTCTACATCTGTTATGAACCAAATATCAATATAGCATAGAAAAACCTTAGAATAAGTACTCAACGCCTTGAAAAAGAGAGAAACTCAGATAATAAGCCTCTTCGAGGGGGAAACCTCCTTATGCCCACATAAATGTACAATTACAAGATGATTCAAAA
>ML814121.1:85771-100848 GCA_009831015.1 Picea engelmannii | reverse complement strand
AACCCTTTTTCTTGAGATTTATCAATTGGCTAAAGAAGGTATTGCTCCTTGTATCCTCATAGTGTGCTATCATTTCTTCCATGAAAATTGTCCAAGTGATGAGTGATTTACGAGAACAAAGCCATCTATACCATACAAATTGACTGGGTTCTAAATATAAAGAAGCAATTCGTACCTTTTGTGTATGTGGAACATTATGTAGATCAAAGAATTGCTCCATCTGAAGTATCCATGTGATAGGGTCCTTGCCATCAAACTTCCGCATATCGATCTTAGGAATGTGGTTGGTCTTCAACCCAAAGGTAGAGTTTCTCCATTCTTGATTCACCTTCCTTGTGTCCTCATCATGAATTTCATGGGATACATTTTCACTTTCAGGTGTCCTCTCTATTACGAAATTTTCCAATCCTTCCATGATCTCCTCTTTTAAACCATCCATCTTAGTATTTATTGCCTCCAACTTAGCTTCCATCTCTTGTAGTTCATCTTTTGTTATTGTCTTATTTTGTAAATCATTTATGTCTCTACGCATTTCTTCACCTTCATCAAGAGTACAATTAGGATTTTCTGGAGGCTTCTTTGGTGTAGAAGTTCCCTTTTTGGGTGGCATGTTGGCCAAGTATCACTTTTGAACCTTGATTTTGAGTTGGTTCTGCTAGACAATATTTCTTCTGCTGTATCTCCAAAGTTTCGGCCCTTCTGGGTATAAAACTTTCTTTTTTGTAGTTCTCTGATATTTCTTCTCTGCAATTCCATAGGTATGATCAAAATTGGATGTGCCAAGTGGAATTTATGGTAACTTCCCCACAACTTGTTGATTTTTGGCCTTTCCAGGAGATCTCACTTGTATAGTGTTTCCCGCACAAAATAAATGATATAAAATTTTGATACTCGTACCATAAATACTACAAGCTGTCCATTATCCAATGAAACCAGTCTCACTCAATTTGGATACTCTAGGAAGAATTTATGATTGTTTTACCTGGAACACCTTCTTTAGACTAGTCAATAGGACTAGTCAGATACCCTATCTTCCACAGGGTGTATCTACAAATTTAATATGACCCAAAAGATGAAATTTTTACCACAGATACCTTACTAATTTCTTTGAATAGCCTTCGACGTTTAGGGTCTGAAACATTACAGAAATTTTTTTATAGCGAAAATTCTGCAATGACTCAGTTCAATATGATTCCAGAACCCTATATTGCACAGGTTGTATCTCCGAAATTATAAGGCCTTAGAAGCTGAAATTTTAACCCAAGGTACCTTGATCCATCTACTAAATATCCTCTAAGACGTTCCTTCTAAAACATTGCATAAAAAACGTTATAGAGAAAATTCCAAGGTGTCTCAGATGTAGCAGCGAAACCCTAAGACCTTGAGCTTTGATACCATATGTTAAGAACCAAATATCAATATAGCATTGAAAAACCTCAGAATAAGTACTCAACGCCTTGAAAAAGAGAGAAACTCAGATAATAAGCCTCTCCGAGGGGGCAACCTCCTTATTCCCACATAAATGTACAATTACAAGATCATTCAAAATGAAAATGTCTCCTTGGTATATATAGGAGACTAGGAGGTATAATTACAACTAATGGACTAAAGCCAACATAAATAAAATAACATTACTAATATAATATGCCCTAATTAAGGGGTAATGAGCCACTATTTAGGGATTAACAATGTGCCTTTGATTTTTCTTTGTGTTTATAAGCCTCTGGTTACTCACTTTCCCTTCATACGAATAATATCTCCCCCTTTGACAAAGGGTATCACTCTGAAGTCATATTGCTCATTCTTCCCTTGTGACAATCGCTCCCCTTGGAAACATGCCTCTATGCTCTCTCTCCAAGAATTTACCTTTGTATCTGATAAATCTCTCCCCCTTTGTCCTATTTATGGTGCTTCCTCGTGTACATCTAAGACATATAAGATAGGCATTCGAAAGCATTTATTTTGGAGTAGAAATTACTCCTAGTCTCTGGCGAAGATACTCAAGGGATTCCCTTGGAAGCGGTTTTGTAAAGATGTATGTCACTTGTTCTTTTGTTCCCACATATTCAACTCTGATGTTATTCTCTGCAACTTGTTCCCGTAGAAAGTGATACTTCATTGGAATGTTCTTCATCTTGGAGTGCATCACCGAGATTTTTGAGATATTGATGGCGCTTGTATTATCACAATAGATTGGAATGGGCTCATCATACTCAACCTGTATATCTGTCAAAGTTTTTTTTATCCATAGAACCTATGTACAACATGTTGATGCTGCAATATACTCTGCCTCGGCTATAGCTAAGGATATTGATGACTGTTTATTGCTTAGCCAAGATACTAAACACTCACCCAAGTAGAACATTGCTCCACTGGTGCTTCATCGGTCATTAATGCAACCTGCCCAATTTGCATCTGTGTAGGCAATAAGTGATAGATCCTTTCCTTTTGAATACCATAATCCAAACTCTTTTGTTCCTTTGAGATATCTGAAAATCCTCTTCACAGCTAATACATGTGATTCCTTTGGTGCTGCATGAAATCATGCCACCTGTCCAACTGCCTGCATTACACCTAGTCTAGATGTTGTCACATATAGTAAGCTACCAATCATTGACCTGTATTTCCTCTGGTTTGTAGACTTTGAATCATCATCTTTTTTCAACTTGCAACTAGTTTGCATAGGAGTGGTAACTGGTTTGCAATCTTCCATTCCGAACCTCTTTAGCATTTCTCTGATATACTTAGTTTAAGAAATAAAAATCATTGGTTTCTTTGACATATATGAAGACCCAAAAAGAAGGATAGTCCTCCAAGTAATGACATTTCAAATTCATTCTGCATATCCTTTGCAAATTTCTGGCTTAACCTGTCATTAGTACTTCCAAAACAATGTCATCAACATAAATTTCAATTAATAAAATATTACCTTGAGTTACCTTGATGTAGAGGTTGTTGTTTGTGCTTCCTTTCCATAGTTCATAGGGAGTTTTGTCCATCTTGTTTCTAAGCATTACTCTGTTTTTAATGTGAACTGATGTATGCACTGCATGTGTCCAAAAAATATCTATCAATTTGAAATCCACTAGCATTGTTCGAGCCATTTCCTGTGTAATTATCATCCATTAGGATAATTTTCTTTTGTCTCTGAACCACTCTATGAACCAATCTATGAATCCATGCTCTCGTCCACTATCATATATCTATCCAAACTTGCTAAGTGTTCTTACGAATCCATCTATGTCCATATTGTCCAAGATTCTACTTGTGCAACTGTCCAAAATGCTGACCCATTTATCACTATATTATCATAAAGTCTTGATTAATATATCAAACTGTAATTCTACTAATTGATTGCTCTGAATCTGTCTTCTCAAAATCTACAAGCTACTCGAAACATGGTTCTTTGGTCTGTCACAGCTATCGCATAGAGTCCCCCTGTCTAATATTCATATTACTTGGGAGTCTTTAAGCCGGATGGCTTAGAACAATTCCTTCTCTGATGTGTATTCATCATCATCTTCATTGGTAGATTCATTATCTCTCTGAGCTCTTACTTCTTTCTTTTTGTCTGTGGATTCATCTTTCACTACAATGCCTGAAAGTACAATCTCTTGAACGTGTTCCTTATTTACCTGTCCTTCCTTTCTTTCAGTTATTTTCCAAACCTTTCTGTATCTGACATCTTTCATTTTATGTGTAGAATTTTCTTCATCTCATTTTATTGTCAATCTTGCGATCTCTGGTACCTGGTCTTTGTTCACTTGTTCTTCCTATTTTCTTATCCATACTTTCTTATATCTGATATATGTATTCTCTTTCATGGAAGTATTGATTATGCCTCTACAATCACTGGCTATGTGTCCATAGTTATGACATTTGTAACACTCAATGTTACGTGCGACCACATAGGAACTTCTTGCTTGGACATTTATTTTATAATCCCCGCAATCTGCAACCTTATGTCCAAAGTTAGTACAATAAAAAAAATTACCATAAAATAAATTTGCATACCTGGGAATGAATGATATTCTTTGTGGCGTAGTCCTTCTAAGTTTTTTCCTTGATTGATCATGATCATAATTGAAGCTTCTTTGTGGCTTGAACATGGATGGTCTTATTGAAGATGTCTCTTCAATAGTTTTGTTAGATTCTAGTTGACTATGATTCCTTCCTTTGAGTACTTTTGCATAACTCTTTCTATTTTCTTCATTCTTCTTTTCTAGCAACCTAGAGTGCTTCTCTTCATTCTCTATAACTAATGTGGATGTTTTTGTCTCTTCAATGTTCTTGTTGAGATTGAATATTTTACTTCTCAATGTGAAAACTTCTTCTTCAAGATTCTCAACCTCATCTTCTTTCTTCATTATCTGAGACTTCATGAATTATTTTGTTCTTTTCGCTTCTTCAAGATGAATTTTTAATGTGATTATTTCTTCTTCAAGTCCTTTCTCTTCTTGACCAAACTCTACCTCAAGTTGGTTTAGATCGTTAGTTCTTTCCTTAAGATGATCTGTCAATATCTTCTCTCTCATTTCTACTTCTTCCTTTTGTGTTGCTATGTTGGTTTCCAAACACTGCTTTTGATATTCAAGATTTTCTTCGATCTTTCTGGCTTCTTCTAGCTGAGTTCTTAAGTTATCGATGACCCATTGGGCTTCTTAAAAAATGTGAACACTTTCCTTTTGTTTTATCAATTATTTCTTGAGTGAATTGTTTTCTTCTCTTAGTTCATCTAAAGCACTAATCAATTCTTCTTCATAATTGTCTTCCTTTTCAATTAGTTTTTGTCTCATTTCCTTCATCGCATTCTATTTCAAGATGTCCATGTTTTTCACAATTAAAACAAAACAACATACCTCTGGTGATTATGTACTCTTCATCTTTTGAATCTTCTTGACAAGGTGAACATAATTCTTCTTTATTTGTATCTGCATATTCTTTGACATTTTCTGAATCTGTGATGGGTGAAGAATATATGTCATGTAACTTATCCCAAAGTTCTTTTGTTGATGAACATTTACCGACCTTTTCTCTTACCGGATTAGGTAATCCTTCCAAGATGAAATCCATTTCTATTTTTTTATTCTTCCTCAATTCCTTCTTGGTTGCAGTCTTTTCCCTTTTTGAACTATCATATCCTATAACAACTGATAGCCAAATATAATGTCCCTTTGCCTATAAAAATACTTTTCGTCTTATGCTCCACATCTCATACTTAAAACCATTCTGACCATTACACATTGGTACCCATTCTCAGAATAATCCATGATATCCTTCCAGTGGTTAAACTATTTTCTGGAGGAACCGGCTCTGATACCAATTGTTGGATTACTGGGGGGGGTTGAATCAGTAATAGAGCAATTTAACATTTTTTAACCATATAATCCAAGTGTTATATCAATGTATCATTATCATCCAATAACTGCAGAGTAAATAAACAATGAACAAATGAACAATCATACACATACACAATACACCAGTTTTTTACGTGGAAACCCAAAGCGGGATAAAACCACGAAATATTTTTTCTTATATGTCTTGAAGAATTACATTCATTGGAAGCACCAACTTCCTTTGTTTTCCAGCTGAAACTGGAAGGAGGCTCCAACCCCCTAGTTCCTCAGGCTACAACTTGAGGGAAGCTCCAACTCCCCAATTCTCTCGTTACAACCAGAAGGATGCTACAACCCCCTATGTTCTCTGGCTACAACCGAAAGGTGGCTACAACCACCTGTCCTTGCCCCATCCAACCACTCTGACGTATAATTAGAATTATGGAACCACTATCACACTATCACTGTGAGATATAATTTTGTAAACCTGTACCAATCAACCTGCACCAAATAGCCTATACCAATAACCTGAACCATGCATCAACCTTTACCTCAACTTGTAATCAACCTGTACCATAAACAAGTGCATCAACCATGCACCAACTTGTACCAAACAACCTGTAATCAACCTATACCATAAACAAGTGCATCAACCATGCACCAACTTGTACCAAACAACCTGTAATCAACCTGTACCATAAACAAGTGCATCAACCATGCACCAACATGTACCTCAACCTATACCATGAACAAGTGCATCAACCATGCACCAAACCTATACAAAAAACATGTCACAACAACCTGTCACAAAAACTTTTCCAAACAACCTATCACAACAACCTCTCTCATCAATCTTATCAACCAAATCAAATCTACTCACCAATATCAATCACCAAGACAACTCTCAAATATGTGCATCAACCAAGCATAACACAACAACTCATAATCATCACCAAGATCAATATGTGCTTCTAATAATACAAGTATGCTACATCATCCATAAACCATGTGTCAACAATACTACTAAAAAGTGCCTCCAACCATGTACCAAGTATGTACCAATCATGTATCAACTACTCATCAACTATGACTCATCAAGATGTACCAACATCATCAACTATACACCTCATGTATGTGCCAACTCATCAACTACGTGTCTCAACCATGTACCCGACATGTACCTTAACCAAAATCCCTCATCAATTTCATCATCCAAATATGATTTGTAACTCTGTAATAGACCTAGTGTATATGATCACATACCTGCAAAACCTCCTTAACTTTAATAACAAGAGATTAGCATTTTCATCAAACTTTTCTTTAGTTTCACATGACTAGTTTTGGATTAGTCAACAACCCTAACTTGAAATAATCATAACTTTGTACCTGTAATGAATAACGATCCGAAACTTATACACAATTTTCTTCAATGTTTTTTATGCAATTCCTATAGGTTTCACTACTTGTAACCTCTCAGAAAATGAGTTATAGAAAAAATGGCATACCTTGTTGAATTTTGGCTTATTCTAGAGAGCGACCTTGTAGAGCGTGCCCTGCACGAAATATTTTTTGAATCGATCTAAAACTGTTACACAACATACTACAGACTGTACTCTAACCAACTCATTTTTTCTTATGGAATTTGGATCTGTTATGAATAATTTATGACGTGTTTACTCGAAACACCTCTCTTAGACTAGTTTCACGACTAGCCACAAACCCTATTTTCCACAGAGTGTAACTCCAAAAATACAATGACCCACAAGCTGAATTTTTTACCATAGATATTTGGATAGGTTTCCTCAATGTCATATCAATTTCATGGTCTGAATCATTCTAGAAAAAAAAATATTGCGAAAATGGTGAGATGACCTGTAAATAACGTACCTTAGAAAGCATCATCAAAAGAATTTATCCTTCCTTGAATTCTGGCCTTCTTTTCTTCACATTCCCTTAGAAATTAGGCTTATATATCCTTTGGTTACCTCAGAAACCTATAGATATTCAATATTCTCAAGTGTGATCTGAAATGAGAGAGCCTTGCCTCTTATTTATACTCTCCAAGTAGCTTCCTTAAAAACGTCTTCTAGGCCACTTTTCCCACTTTCCTCGTCACCATTATTATAAAAAAAAACATCACTTAAAATGACATGTTGGTGGTCTATAAGGGGGCAAACTTTCGCTCCTATTAGATGCTTCTATGTCTTGGATCATTCACAGGTTTCTTTATGTTCGAGGAAGATAAAATCTTAGCTAATCAAAAGCAGTTTTAGGTCTTACTCCAAAACCAAAAGGTGGTTTCAACCTAAATAGTATTCATAAGAAAGCCAATGTCCCTTATGGTCATCATTGAGGGTACCTCCAGTTGAGTAATGTACTTTAGTAGAATTTAACCTTAATTTACTACCTTTGATTACAATTTAACCTCTTACTTAAGAAGTTGAAGTAAATTTACAATTTTTCTTTTTTTTCAAATATTTTTATTATATTCTTTATAAAAAATATTTTATCTAAAATATTTTGTCAAAATAAATTATATTTTTTTATCAATTTATTTACTACTATTATGATGAATATTTTTATTATACTTGAAATTGATAATGATAACAAAATCCATAAACATTATTGATTTTTTTTCAATTATATCATCTATAAATATCTCACTTTCTCTCAATTATATCATTTGAATACAACTAAGTGATCTTTGGTTTCATCTTCCAATAGGTTTGAATGACTCTTCTTATTCACCTATGACTCTTAATATTACTCCTAAAATAATATTTACAATAATAATTACAATGTACCATAATCTCAAGAATTAGGTATGTAACATTACCCCTTAATCTGAAGGGGTGTTTGTAAGTCCAAGCATATTTTTTATCTTTTCAAACTTTTCTCTTCCAAGCACTTTGGTGAAGATGTCTTCAATTTGCTCTCTTGTGGAGCAATATATCAACTAAATGGTCTTGACCTCTACATGATGTCGAATCAGATGATACTTCATGTCAATGTGCTTTATTCTATCATGGAATCTAGGATTATTGGCCAGCTTGATTGCATAAGTGTTGTCAATTAAAAGTGGAGTAACATTCACCTATTTCTCTTGCAAATCCTCTAGTATCTTCCTAAGCCGCATAATCTCCTTTTTCACCTCTACAACTACCACACACTCTGCCTATGTAGTGAAACCTATTGGAACATACTATTTATGTGATCTCCTAGAGATAGTTGTTGAGACCAAAGTTTTGAGTTCTCTTCAAGTACCTCAGAACTCTCTTTGCAACACACCAATGTCCTTAACAAGGTTTTTGCATGAACCTAGAAAGGATCCCAACTACAAATGAAATAGTTGGTCTAGTAGTAGTATGGTAGATAAGACTCCCAACAATTTGTCTATATTTAGTTATCCTCAAGTGCATTCCCTTCTTTTGATGTTAGCTTCGTATTTTCATTGGAGTATAGAGAGGATTACAATCAGCCATGCCGAATTTGTTTAACAACTCTCCAATGTACTTCTTTTGGGAGATGAATACATATTTTGGATTCTGAGTTACTTCAATGCCCAAGTAGTAGTGAAGATGTCCCATGTTTGTCATCTCAAAACCCTTCTTCAGTTCTTTCTTATGAATGCAATATATACTTCATTGTTCCTTGTTATCAAAAGATCATCTACATATGTCACAAAATATACACTATTTTTTCCAACTTTCTTGACAAACAAAATTACATTTACTATTATTTTGTATCAATTTATTTATTATTATTATGATAAATTTATTACTATATTTAAAAATTAATAATAATAACAAAATCCATAAAAACTATTAATTTTTTTTTTCATTTATATCATCTATAAATATTATTCTTCACTTTCTCTCAATTATATCATTTGAATCCATATTTTCCTTTAAACTTACATGCAATGCAATGAACTTTTTTATTCCTTTCTTTATTAGTTTTAATAAAATAATTTCTAATCAATATTTATTTTCCTTGCACCAAAGTATATTAATGCTTTTCTTTATTCTTTTCTAATAAAATATTTTCTGGTTAATATTTATTTTTCCTTCACTTTCTCTCAATATTTTCTGGTTAATATTTATTTTTCCTTCACTTTCTCTCAATTATATCATTTGAATCCATATTTTCCTTTAATTCTTTTATACACTAAACTTACATGCAATGAACTTTTTTATACCTTTCTTTATTCTTTTTAATAAAATAATTTCTAATCAATATTTATTTTCCTTGCACCAAAGTATGTTAATGCCTTTCTTTATTCTTTTCTAATAAAATATTTTCTTGTTAATATTTATTTTCCTCTCATCAAAATATGTTAAAAAGTGGTTATTCTATCTCAAATATAAAAACTAAGATAATAAATCAATTTTATATTAAAGTGAATATGTTGTAAAAGTATTTATATATCTTTCAAATATAAAAACTAAAATAGTAAATAAACTCTATATTAAATATAAAAATTGTGAATATAAATAAACTTTAAAACTAAAATAGTAAATAAATTCTATATTAGATATAAAAATTGTGAATATAAATAAACTTTAAGTAATTGAAAAATAAAATTGTGAATATAAATAAACTTTAAAACTAAAATAGTAAATAAATTATATATTAGATATAAAAATTGTGAATATAAATAAACTTTAAGTAATTGAAAAATAAATTAGAAACTCTAAGAATATAAACTAATTATAAAAATTGTTACATAATTTTCTTTATAAAAAATTAAAATTAAATATATATAATTAATCACATCAAAATCAAAATATTAATCATCCTGAGTTTGATTCTCCTCTAGTTTCCTTCAGTTGGAATCATCCTGCCATGGGTTCATTTTGCGTCAATGTGGCTACAAAGTTTATATCTTTTATTGTTTCTGTCATATTCCTTGCCAAATCCTGCTTTTTTATTTTTTTCTCAAACAATACCTTCGAAAGTTCCTTCACATTTGTTCCACACATTGATGTTTATTGTATTATAGTTTCAGTGAAAAGCCTAAAATTTAAAACCCTTATGAAGGTGGTGCAAAGGTAAAACCAAATTTTCAGTTAATTTGTTTCTTGTAATAGTTGTTTCTTTTTCAAATATTTTAATTTCTTTCTGATTGTTACACAGTTTCCTTTTCTCCTTTTAAATTTTTCTTCCAAGTGGTATGATCTCAATGAAATCTCACATTTTTCACCTATTCAATCATTTTCTGGAGACTTTATTTCACGCTTGTTTCCATCTTTGCTAGACAACCTTAAAGCTATAGAATACCTACAACTCTAGGAGGTCCAAAATTTTATCGATGGTTTGGATCTGTTAGAATTGCAAATGCGGAAAACAAAATTCACAATGATAATTAACAATCACACACATATAATAGACACATGGATTTCACGTGGTTCACCCAAACATTGGGATACGTCCACCAGGCATAGGCATCGGTTGTCTTATTATTCAGATCATGGAGATTACATTAGCTCACTCACACTCAGTCATTTTTGCCTCTATGAGCTTACATGCATTTATACATTCACACAAGAAACTGATTAATAAATGCAATCCCTATCCATATTCTAACTTGGTCTATTTGGTTGTAACCAACGTTGAATAATAGGATCCATATATATCATTAGAGGAATTCGTTGTCACCAAATCCCAACAACCTCCACCTTGACAACAATTAACCTGATACCTTGCTCCTTCCTTTGTTCATCACATTTTCTGCAAGCCAAGAGAAGTCAAGCACCACTGCAGCTTCTCTAATAACACTGGTTTCATGATCTCGCCTGTGTGACTTGCACGAGTTTGGATTTCCTGAGGGGTCACTCCACCTCCAACATGTCTTCCACAACTTTGTTGTGAAACATATTTAGTGATAGATCTCCTCCTATCCAAGACACCTGTAAAATATACATTACAATTATCACAGACTATCTCAGTGTAACCATTATAGATGACATTTGTGCTTCTCAAATGTTGAAGCACCCATTTCACTGCAACACATGAATCTGTCACGTATCTGAAAACATCATTAGCATGTGAAACATCTGGTCTTAACCATTTCATCACATACAACAGGCCTCCTACTGAACTTACACGAGACATAACCTTTTCTTCTTTATAGACAGGCCCTATGCTTGAAGAAAACTTGTAATGGAAAGCAAGAGGGATAAAAACTGGTTTTATAATGTTCATACTGAATTCCAACCACAGCTTACCATTACCATCTCTGTGTACTTCCATGCCCATAATTTCTTTTGCTGCTCCTTGATCCCTCATCTGAATTGTCCTATCCACCTTAGTCATTTTCTTACTGATTTTATCCATGCTTTGGCTTGCATCGAGCATATCATCAACAAAGAACATCAAGATTGTGAATGTACTATAAACCGTATAGTCATTCCTACCCTTTGAAAAATTCTGACTCACTATGAAGGATTCAAACCGCTTGTATATTTGCCTTGGTACCAGTAGACCATACAATGAATTTTCTAGCATGCAAACAAATTTACCGTTGTGATCTTGAATCAACCTTTTTGGTTTTTCCATACATACAATATCTTTTTCAATGATGACCTTGTGAGAAGTAGGATCCCACACACAACATCCCTTTATACCATCATCATAACTTGCAGAGATATAAAACAAGCAGGAATTCAGAAACAAAGATTTTAAGTCTGGAAGTTATTCACTGCTTACCAGTACCTACAATTCTTTCTTGCTCTTATGACCTTGATGCTTCTGCCATAAACAAGAAGATACATCTGTCACTTCAGATGCTACTTCAGTTTTTCCTTCCAACTTATAAATGTTATCAACCTTTGTTGCCTTCATCACTACTAAATTCCCTTTCGACAATGTGAGAGCTCCACCTTGACCTATATACTTATATCCACAAGAATCCAACACTCCTAATGAAATAAAATTTGATTTAAGATCAGGTACATATCTAACATCCGTTAATTCCCTAACAATACCATCGAACATCCTGATTCTAATACTGCCAACCCCAATAGTTTTACAATGAATACCATTTCCCATAAACACTACACCCTCATCAACAAATTGGTAAGAAATGAACCAATTTCTATGTGAGGACATGTGGTGGGAGGCACCTGAATTTGACTGTCATTCTTCTTGATATTGTAAATGATTACAAATGAATAAAACTTGATCAATCATACCTGAATTTGTTACAGCCAAATTTGCTTCCTTCGTAGAGTTTTCCTCAGATTCCTTTCTCTTCCAGCAATCTTTCTTGAGATGTCCTGTTTTGCCATAGTACCATCATTTTGCTTTACCCTTTCTGTGTCTTGACTTAGATCGGAAAGAACTTCTCTCATTCTTCTCTGTGGTTCGATCTTTGATCAGCACCGCCTCTGAAGTTGAGGTTTCTTTACTAGATTTTCTCCTCATCTCCTCAACCAACAAAGCTCCCACAACAGAGTCATAATCTAAAACTTTTGTTGAGCTAAAGCTACTAGAGGTGACTAGATTATCCCAAGACTTAGGCAATGAACACAATAGTGTAATAGTCTTATCCTCATCTTCGAATTTAACTTCCATACTAGTCAATTGAACTATAAGGGTATTGAAATTATTTAAATGGTCAGCAACTTTTATACCTTCTTTCATCCGCAAACTATACAACTGTCTGTTCAAGTAGATTCTGCTCGTCAAGGATTTCGTCATATATAGACTTTCCAACTTCGTCCACAAACCGACTATTGTCTTCTCCGAGACAATATTGAACAGAACATCATCGGCCAAACACAAGCGTATGACACTCAGTACTCTCGCATCCATCTCATCCCAATCATCATTTGTTATGGTCGCGAGTTTCTTTGCTTTTACCAAAAGTGCTTTCACCACACCTTGTTGGACGAGCAGATCATGCATCTTGAGATTCCAAAGCTCAAAGTTGTTTTTACCGCTGAAATTTTCAACTTCAAACTTCGAACTCTACATCTTATCCATTAGCAAAAAATCTCCTAATATCCACTGCTTATAAAACCCAAAGCCCTTTTAAAAATATGTGGAGGAATGATTGGTGAAATGTTTAATTAAAAAACCTTTTAATAATATATAAAGAGGTTTAATAAAAACTTTTTATTAAAAAGGTTTAATAAAACATACACCTTTTAAAATTCCTCCACCCTTTTTATGCATGCAATATTCCATACTATATTCCAAATATAGTAATTGCTTGTATACCTTTTAAAAGCAGCCTCCATGTGAATTTTAAAAAACATGCCCTTTTAAAAAACATACGAATAAATTTATGAGAGTATTTTTAATTATTTTTAATTTACCATGCCAATTCAACACTCCGCAAATAAATTACCATGTGAATACCATGCAAATAAATTAAAGAGGATTCATCGTCGCACCTCCTGATGCGAGTGGCCTACGTGCTTAAAAGGGTCGTCGCACCTCCCGTTTGGCTGGCCTGCGGAAATGTGGGAAAAATACCCGTGGAGTCGTGGCGAGCAATATCCAGCCTATTGCAGAGTCTTTAAGACTCTGCAGAGACCGGATGACCGTATAAATTGTTCGTGCGCTTCATACCTTCATCCATCCATCGACATACATTCTCGGCATACCATCGGCATACACGCTCGCCCATCAACGCCGCGCTGCCATGGCTACACATCAACGATCACCTCCACGTCAGTAGTGGATCCAGCCTGCCCTTTCCCGGAGCGCCGTTTCCATTTTCCGTTTGCGAGCAGCGTTTTCGATGTGATCCACAATCCGCGTCTGAATGTACTCTGAGATTTCATATGCCGATCGAGGCGCGGCTCGCCATATCCAGCTTTTATAACCGGTTTTAATTATCCAGCGACCGGTTTTAATGGCCAGGTAGATTTGGGGGCTTGGATGATAGAAGATATGCATCATGAGCGATTAGATTTTGCAGTGTTTTATTCACACCAACATACAGGTTCAGAAGGATCCGATAATACTTGTCGCGGAATATCCGATAATCGCCTACGAGCTTCCTGTTTGACAAGTCGAGTTGATTGCTTCTCAGAATGATGATTTGTTCATCATAAGAAGAGAAAAATCTGGGGAAGGGATTCTTGTGAAGCTGTGGTTGAAGAGGGAGAACAGCTGGGGAAAACTTGTTCGTTTGATTGCGGGGGCAGCTAGTTATGCACAGCACATCGTTTCCTCCTTAGTGATTCCATTCGCTTTTCCCTCGTAAGACACCTCCTGAACTGAAGTCATCAAAAATCCTGAATTGTTTTCATTCTCATAAGCACAGAGATTTTGGATAGAAGCCTCAACGACGACGATCTTGTCGTGATGTGCACTGAATTCATCCTCGCTGGCACGGACACGACCACCACATCGCTGCAGTGGTTAATGGCGAATATGGTCATCCGTCAAGACGTACAAGCGAGATTATACGATGAGATCGTGAGCGTCACTGGGAGGAGGAAACCGGCGGAGGAAAATGACCTGCAGCGGATGCCTTATCTGGAGGCCGTCGTGAAGGAAACCCTGAGACGCCACCCTCCCGGGCACTTCGTCGTCCCCCACGCTGTAACGCAGCCCTGCGAACTTGCCGGCTATGAGGTCCCCGCCGACGCGTTCATCAATTTCCACGTGGCGGGCATGGCGATGGATCCCGCAGTGTGGCCGAACCCGTCGGAGTTCAGACCAGAGCGGTTTGCGGATGAGGGTGTGGAAGTGGATTTTACCGGGACGAAGGAGATAAAGATGATG
>ML814121.1:60069-72138 GCA_009831015.1 Picea engelmannii | reverse complement strand
ATACTAAACCTGGGTCATGCCAAAAGTGCATTTCTCCAAATTGGCACACAACTTGTGTTGCCGCAGTGTTTGGAGGACCTGTCGGATGTGGTGGAGGTGCTCTTCCCAAGTCTGGATGAATATTAGAATATCATCCAAGTACACCACTACAAATGATTTGGTGAATGGCCACAGGATGTCGTCCATTAGCCTCATGAAGGTTGCAGAGGCATTCGTCAACCCGAAAGGCATAACCAACCATTCGAAAAGGCCCTCCTTGGATTTGAATGCAGTCTTCCACACATCAGAGGGTTCGATTGGTACCTGGTGATATCCAGACTTCAAGTCGATATTGCTGAAATATTTTGCCCCCTTGAGTTGGACCAGAAGGTCATTAATCTGTGGGATCGGGTACCTATTCCGGACAGTGATCTTGTTTAGTTCCCGATAGTCAATGCAGAGTCTTCAAGTCCCATCCTTCTTCTGCACTAACACGATCGGGCTCCCATAGGGAAATGAACTCGGTCGGATGTGACCTTTCTGCAATAGCTCCTAAATCTGCCTCTTGATTTCATCATTCTCCATAATAGAGCGCCGATAGATGGGTCCATTGGGCAGCGGTGCACCTAGGGTCAGATCGATGGGGTGCTTGACCTGGCAGTGTAGAGGCACCCTTGCGGGGGAGGTGAAGATGTCCTTGTACTCGTCCATGACCTTATCCATCTGTTGTTTTCGTGCAGTGGGGCCCTGTCTAGAGGTCATGGCCACAGTCTTCCTCTTTCCCCGAGGGTGGATTATCAGGAAAACAAATTTCCTGGTTTTGGAAATGAGCTTACTGCATTGTTTTACAGTAACCAAAGAGATGGTGGTAGGCGATGCTATCTCCAGTATCCTGTACAGCTTATTGCCCGAAGTGATAATAACAGCACGAGGCCTGGACTCATACACACCATGTCGCTTCCACAAGTACGATTGGCCTAATAATACATCAAAAACATCAAGAGGAGCAATGTCACATGATACCTCATTCGTGAAGGGCTTGATGTTATAGGGAAGGCGACATTGTTGGCTGACGTGGAGGTCCCATCCTTGGTGCAACCACCTGATGGTGTGTTGTGGTCGGCAAGCCCAGCCGCTTCACGACCTCTATCGAGATGAGGTTCTTCTGGCTCCCGTTGTCGACAATGAACTGCAACGGGGAACCCTTTACCCACATCTTGGAATGGAAGAGACACTCTGCCTCCTCTGGATCTTCTGGTTCCTCCTTCTAGATCTTCGTAGTGGCAACGGTGGCATTGGGCTCCGCATCGATAATCTGCTTCCCCCTGTCATTCCCCTTGTCAGGTTCTGATTCAGAGTTGGAGCATGCATCCGATTCAGAAGCCTTCAACTCGGCTACCAGTGATTGCTTGGCCCGACACTCACTTGTGTTGTGAGTGGAGCTCTTATGGAACTCACAGCACTTCCCCATGTCCTTTTTTGGCTTCGTGGTGTTGTTCTTTGCTTGTGGCTTTGGCGGGTTGTCTTGGGCTGCCCCGCCTTGGATTGGTCCTTTGTTCTGCATTTCGGAGGTACCTTTCCCTTGCTTTTGATTTGCAGACCCAAAGTCTCGCTTCTTTTGTTTGAACTTCTGCTCAATCTTGGCAGCATATCGATATTCCACACCAAGCGAGGAGATGTCGAGGAACTCCATTTCCTCTTGAATGTATCTATGCAGACAACTACGGTACTTTAACACCAAATGTTTCTCTGAATATTTGATACCCAACTTTGCGCGTAGGGTATGAAACAGATTCGTCATCTCATGCACATCTTGGTCGCTTTGATGCCGCAACGTAGTCCATTGTATGTATTTGTCCTCATAGCTCCCCACGGGATAATATTGTTCCTTGATGGCGTCTCGGAAATAATTCCAAGTGGGTGCGGCCGAGAACAGAGAGGGTTCTTCCTCGCCTTGTTGCTCCGAGTAGGTTTCCCACAAGTCCTTGACATGGGGGGCAGCTTTGAGGAGTGCGAAAATAATCGTTTCTCGGTCGGAAAAGTCATGAACCGAGAAATATCCTTCTAACAGATTCAACCATCTATCTATGACATCTGCATCTATTTTTCCCTCAAATATGGGAATGTCAAAGTTTACTTGTACCTTAAAAGGAGTGGCACCTCCAGACTGGTTGTTGGATGTCGATGCGCCGCCAATGGGAATCCATTGAAGAATCTGGGCAAAGTTGTCCATCAT
Organism: Picea engelmannii; assembly: GCA_009831015.1. Lineage (NCBI taxonomy): Eukaryota > Viridiplantae > Streptophyta > Pinopsida > Pinales > Pinaceae > Picea > Picea engelmannii. The sequence goes on along the minus strand of ML814121.1, from coordinate 69,923 downwards.
CGCGTTCCTTTGTTTCTCAAGGGCCTCCTCGAGCAACATTTTGATAGGATCTCCTTCTCCCTCATCTTTCTTTTCTTCCCCCATGGGTGGTCGTCGGGGTTTGCGAGACTGATCTTGCAAAGGTTCAACCAGATCGAGCCCTAACTCCTTATACCCCGACCTCGTTGGGGACATGCAAAGAAGGATCAAGAATGAGAAGACCTCTCTGATACCACTGATCCAGATTTATGTAGGAACACAATGAAATACATAAATACACATAAACGCAGAGATGCAGCGGAAATAAGACTTCATTTCATTAATAACAAATGACTGAAATATGCTTACAAACAGAATGGAAATAAACTAGCTAGGGCACTGGTAGCTTATCTCTAAGAAGAGATGTGGCAGCTACTGGCCTATGAACTCTATTACAATGAGGCTCGAATGCCTATTATTATTGAGAAACAATGGAAAACCTTCAACATCCAAAGACCTAACCCTAGGAGATGAAACGCCAAGACTATGGGCCCCGTTTGGGTAAGTTGGTACATCAACTTCCCGAGGACATAACTTTGGCATACGATCTTCGTTTGACGCGTTCCATACCTCGTTAGAAAGATATATCCGAGGACTACAACACTTGGCTGAGCAACATGATCCACAATCCATGTTGCTCCCCGTTTTCCCAAAAAACGTCGTTTAATGCCTCAAAACGGCTCCGGAAGTTTAGGACCCGAAAAACTGCTAAAAATAGTAAACTGTGCGGAAACTGAAAAACTGAAAGAAGCAATGGTGGGGGTCCAAGTGGAATAGGTGGGTGGCCACCAATATCCACCTGGATCATTGAATCTTTTATTTCTGAATTATATTTGAAATTAAAGCTTTCTCTACAATCTTTTATAATTTTTTATTTAAATTTAATTTTAATATTTTCTCAATGTATTGTTCATTCCATACAATCTCATATATATTCTAAAATTCTAAAACCTAGGTTTTTCTTGCTATCGTTGTTTCAATCCACTAATGAAATTGTTGATCTTAACTGCTCATATTTCATGTAGTTCACATATTTAAATTTACAAATTTATGTTTATTCTCATAGTAAAATGTTATCATGGATGCTTACATCAAGTTGTGAATCTATTAATCTTTTATTCATAATAGAAATATTATTATACATCCTTACATCAAATTGTAGAATCCATTAAGTGTTTTATTCATAATAATATTTTTTTTAACATTGTTGAAACTTTCAACATGTGATAGTGTCTATGTTAGGTCTCTTTGTTGTCACATAGTGATCTCACCATAGAGTTGTTTTATTAGTGAATTGATAAATTGTTAATTTTTTTTTCGTGTTTTAAAAAAGTTGTAAAGGTTGAAATACTTCTACATCTCTTTTTAAAAATTCTCTATATGTTGTTCGACAACACATGTGTTCCAACAGAGGATGAACATATTTAGTAACCACTCACACAACCATATAAAAAATCAACACACTGATGTTTTTACGTGGTAAAATCCATGTGGGGAAACTGTTGATATTATGGTAGTTGCGGGAGGTATTAACCTCCTCTTGTGACCTTTGATGAGATTATAATATTCCAGGAAGTAATAAGAACCCTAAAAGACTTGGACATAACCCTAGAAGTAAAGTCGGCTAAAGAGAATATTTTATATTGAGTCTTTAGCCTCCAGAAAGAGAATTCGGCCCAGACAGCCTGGAAAGAGCAATATAAATATAAGGCGCCATAGCTCATTTGATACACACAAGTCACAACTGCATAAATACAATAGTACGCAAGTATGGGGAGCAGTTGCAGCAACAGTTACTACAACCTGTAATTTCAGTCTTTCTGGGTTGGACTTTCTGATCAGTCTTGGTTATCTTTGTTTGGTGCATTAGACTTGATTGGATATTGAATTTCTACTGTAATTATTCTCTCTGTCAAGGTCAAGGTGCTCGGGGTTGGCATTCGTGCCTATGGTTGGGTGACAATATTACTATATTGTTTATGGTTAAACGAGCACACCCACTTTTCTAACAGGTTATGGGCCCACACCTACTTCATTCAATCTCACCCCTGGAAGGAAGCTAAGTCATAAGGTTATCATGCTCATTGAAGAACTGTCACTAGGTTTTCTAGTAGGTGCAGTTACTGAAGCAATGTCACTAGGGTTACTAGCAGGTGCAGTTGTAAAAACCCTAAAACTCTTGCCCAACACCTTATGATGGAACACCTTACTCAAGGAGAAGATATTATAGTGCGCCTTAGTCCAACGCACCTCTTGACACTCTCAGAAGGAAAAAAACATCAAGGTTTATATTTTGGTTCAAATTCAAAGTTTGACCAATTATCAGTCAACATAAATCATGAATGAAAAGACAGATCATCTACACTATTCATCTCTCACAGGAACTCTTGAAGATGACATGTGGATAATTGACAGTGGATCTTCTAGTAATATGATAGGAGATCAAGTCAAACTCTCTAATATTAATGAAAAGAGGACATCCTACAAGGTAGAACTTGGATATAAGAACACCTATCCAATCGAAGGAATTGGTCAAGCCTCCATCAAATTGAAAATAGGGAACAATGTTCATTTGAGCAATGTCTTATATGTACCTGGTTTAGAAAAGAATCTTGTATCCATATCTTTCCTAGAAGACAAAGGAAACATAATATCCTTTGTCGATGGAAAAGTATTATCTTGGTCTAGAGACTCCAACATAGAGAACGCTAGAGTTATTGGAACCCATGAAGGAAGACTACATAGACTACTAGAATGAAATGATGAATCTCTTGTACATGATGAAGTCAATCCCAATGAACTTTGGCATAGAAGGTATGCTCATATCAACTATCAAGCATTACCTTTCCTCAAAAATATGGTTGAAGGAATACCAGAACTACAATCTACACATGAAGGAATTTGCAAAGGATGTGTTCTTGGTAAGAATGTTAAGAAACCATTCTCAAGCAACAATAATAGATCTAAGGAAATCCTAGATCTAATACATTCATATGTTTGCGGTCTGATGCCATTCAAATCTCTAGGAGGATCTCTTTAATATGTAATCTTCATAGATGATTACTCAAGAAATACTTGGTTATATATCTTGAAGACAAAGGACAAAGTTTTCAGCAAGTTTCAAGAATTCAAAGTAGAGATAGAGAACCTCACAAACAAGAAAATCAATACCTTGAGAACAGATAATGCGGGAGAATACACATCCAAGTAATTCGTTTCCTTTTGCAAATCGGCCAGGGTTATGAGGGAGCTAATTGTTCCTCATAATCCTCAACAAAATGGTGCAACAGAAAGGAAGAACAGATCTATTGAAGAAAGTGTGAAGGCACTAATGAACGATCAAGGTTTATCTATGTATTTGTGGGGAGAAGCATCCATGACAAAAATATATGTTTGGAACATAAGTCCCCACTTCATATTGAAGGATATGACTCTAGAAGAAGCCTTCTCAGGAAAGAAACCTAATGTGGAACACTTAAGAATATTTGGATTCCTTGTTTACATTCACATCCCCAAGGATAAAAGGAAGAAATTAGAACCCTTAGGAAAGAAGGGCATATTTGTGGGATACATTGAATCATCCAAAGCCTACATAATCTATATCCAGGAACAACATAAGGTTGAAGTTAGTAGAGACGTAATCTTCAATGAAAAGATGGATTTCAAGAAATCCATAGAAGAAACTATAGAAGAACAAGAGTATGAAGAGCCTAAAGAAGAAAGCACATGTCTTCCAGAAAGTCAGAATGAAGAAACATAACAACTTGATCATCCAATGCAACCATGTGAACCTATTGAATCAATCATTGTACCCAAAACCAAGAAACGTCCAGCTTGGCTTGAAGCTACTCTACAAGAAGTAGAAAGACTCAAATCCCCAAGTGGCACCTTCAGAAAAATCAAAAAGCCTAAAAGATTCTCCAGCTATGCAAGATGTATGAAAACGCTTCTAAATGAAGAACCCACCACATTTGAAGAGGCAATTCAAATGAAACAATGGAAATAAGCCATGACAGAATAACACCAGTCCATCATGAAAAATGATGTATGGGAAATTGCGCCTAGACCCAAAGAAAAATCAGTAGTAACTTCAAAATGGGTCTATAATATCAAACACGCAGTAGACGAAAGCATGGAAAAATACAAAGCAACGTTCGTAGCTAGAGGGTTCTCCCAAAAGGAGGGAGAAGACTATGACGATACATTTTCTCATGTTGCGAGATATACTTCTATTAGATCCATTATGTCTCTTATTTCTTCCATGGGATGGAGTTTACATTAGATGGATGTAAAGACAACTTTTCTCAATGGAGAAATCGAAGAAGAAGTATACATTGAAAAACCTTAAGCATTTGGAGTACACTCTAGAGACACTCATGTTTTCATATTAAAGAAATCCTTGTATGGACTCAAGCAAGCTCCAAGAGCTTGGTATGCCAGAATAGACAACTACTTAAAAAGACTTGGTTTCTCCAAGAGTCATGTAGATCCAAATCTCTATTACAAAGTCGTGAACAATGCACTTGTGATTCTACTGCTATATGTCGATGGTTTATTCTTAACAGGTGAAGAGTTTCTCATCACCCAGTGTAAGAAGGAACTAGCTTCTGAGTTCGATATGAAATATCTTGGTCTCATGCATTATTACTTGGAACGAGAAATATGGAAAAAGCATGGTGAAGTATTCCTTGGACAAGGAAAGTATGCAATGAAGATTCTTCAGAAGTTTGGAATGATGGATTGCAAATCCATGGACACTCATATGACCACAGATATAAGAAAAGTAAGAGAATCATATTCTGAGCTAGTAGAATCATCCCTATATCAACAATTGATTGGGTCATTGATGTATTTAGTGAATACTCGATCGAATATTTGCTTTGTTGTAAACAACCTAAGCCAATTCCAGGTGGAACCCAGACATGAGCATTGGATAGATGCAAAGAATGTTCTAAGATATATTCATGGGACGCTAAACTATGTTTTAAAATATACCTCATCCAGTGATATACAACTTCATGGATTCACAGATTCAGATTGGGCAGGAAGTGCAGAAGACAAAAGGAGTACTTTAGGGATGTGTTTCAGCTTGGGCTCCGCTATGATATCTTGGAGCAGTAGGAAACATAACTCTATCACACTCAGCACAACAGAAGCATAATATATCACAACATGTGAGGCATGTACATAAGCAGTATGGATGAGAAAGTTGATTTCTGGATTATTTGATCAGGTTCCAGATTCAACCATAATATACTCTGACAATCAGAGTTGTACAAGGATATTTGAACACCCAGTGTTTCATGAACGGTTAAAACACATTGAGATCAAATACTAATTTATTCGAGATAAAGTCCAGGAAGGAGAAGTGAAGCTCTAGTATATCTCCACAAATGATCATACAACAGGTATTTTGACAAAACCTTTGTCTAGGATAAAGTTTTCATGCTTACGAGACAAGTTGGGGATCATGGAGATAACTCCCTTAGATGAAAGGAAAGAGATGGCTCTCCAGGTTGGGAGGGAGCACTGATATATCATTGATTTATGGACAGTCATTTTCTAGTTTGGAAAATGGTCCAGGATGGGCAGTTCCTTTCCAGTTTGGAAAGTGGTTTGAGATTTTCTAACAGACAAGCATTTCCCAGTTCGGAAAATGGTCCAGATCGGACAGTCATTTCATAATGAAAATGTTCTGATAGATTGTTGATGTACCATAGACAATGATTCGCCTTGTGGCCAGTGTGGGGGAATGGTCTAGGACAGTCATTCTTCTTGGCAGCCACTTTCAGTAGTGGTCAAGTAGAATGGTTTGCCTCGTCGGACAATCATTCTTTCGAAGTTCACAGTTGTGAGAAATTTCTAAGAATGGTACATTTTTAGAGGTTTGTGCAGGACAATAATTTCCTTAGGAAATGGTCCAGATATTCATTCCCTAGGGCAGACTCATTCTCTCCAGGTTTCACTATGTTTAGTGTCGGAGGAATGGCCCAGTTAGGTGAATGGTCCAGGTTCAAAAATCAGGGACATGCATTCCCTAGGGCAGACTCATTCTATCCAGGTTGCACTATGATTAGTGTCAGAGGAATGGCCCAGTTAGGTGAATGGTCCAGGCTTAGAAATCAGGGACAATTATTCTTCCATGCTTGGGAAGAATAGTCTAGATAGCCCATGGTTGATGCTTTTACTGTATGAGGGAAAATGTTCTTCCAGATCTCACAGATGTGAGTGGAAGAATAGTCCAGATGACTCAAATTGTATCATGATATTGTTTATGCAGGTTGATATCAGATGATATGACTATTGTAGAGACTGTATGTCATTAGACAGTAGTTGTATACTACTGTGGTGGATGTGTTCCACTGATTGTGACTATGTGTCACTAGTTAGTAGTCGTGTGCTACCTGGTATGGTCCTGTACCACTGGATAGTAGTTATGTACTACTATGGATAGACATAATTGTGTTTTATCAGATGACATTGTACTAATTGTCATGGAGATTATCCAGTTGGATAATGTTGATGGTGCTCATGATTTGATCATGAGATATCCTGTGTGGCTATGATGATGCTACCTGTTGAATGGTTTGTTTGTGCTAAAGACCATTTCCTTTTATACCTCCCTAGCTGGGAGGGAGTGTTGATATTATGGTAGCTACAGGAGGTATTAACCTCCAATTGTGACATTTGATGAGATTAGAATATTCTAGGAAGCAAGAAGAACCCTAAAAGACTTGGACATAACCCTAGAAGTAAAGTCGGCTAAAGAGAATATTTTATATTGAGTTTTTAGCCTCCGAAAAGAGAAGTTGACCCAGACAACCTGGAAAGAGAAGTATAAATATAAGGTGCCAGAGCTTATTTGATACACACAAGTCGTAACTGCAAAAATCCAGTAGTGCGCAAGTCTGGGGAGCAGTTGCAGCTACAATTACTGCAACCTTTAATTTTGGTCTTTCTGGGTTGGAATTTCTTATCATTCTTGGTTATCTTTTCTTGGTGCATTAGCCTTGATTTAAAATTGAATTGCTACCAGAATTCTTCTCTCTGTCAAGGTCAAGGTGCTCGGGGGTGGAATTCGTGCCTATGGTTGGGTGACAATATTTCTATATTGTCTATAGTTAAACGAGCACACCCACTTTTCTAACAGAAACATCCACAACCCCAACCAATGTGGCCACTTGGAGAAATTTATTAATGCAAAAGAAAAATATTACAGAGATATTTACAAGAGAGTTTCTCACAATCGATCATCAACAAATGACCCTCCATGTTATTTAAATAGATATCATGGACCAATCCAATGTTAAGCCATGGATCAATGTAGTTGTTAAGATTGAGGAGAATATGACTCGTTAGATCACTCTATGTCGGGAACATATCATGACCATTGGATTACCTAACTAATAAATGCACACTAAAGAAACACACTTTTACCTAAGGACACATTAGACCAAGTTGATCTTAACTAACTCCTAAGTTTCTAAATATCCTAACATCCCTTATTGAGAACAACTTCTTGAACTCCTAACATAGGTCGAAGTTTGGAAAACTTTGCTTCTATAAGAGACTTTGTGAATATGTCAACAACTTTATCTTCTGTAGGGAAAAATAGCACTTCAATAACTCGATCATGAATGAGCTTTCGGATGAAGTGCATGTGTATCTCAATGTGTTTTTTTCACTGATATTGAACTGGGTCTTTGGCGAGCTTGATCACACTCTGATTGTCACACCATAGGGTTGTCATATGTTTCTACTAGAATCCAAAATTTGAAAGGATCTGTCAAACCCACAAGGCTTCCTAACTTGCATTAATCATTTTTCAACACTCTGCTTTTGTGGAAGAAAGAGCAATACCCTATTGTTGTTGTTGTTGTGGAAGACGGCCTTGGAGAGTGTGCTTATAAAAAAATCTTTTCACACAAGAAAAAAAATTCTTCTCGATGGCAACAATGGTTAGATATCAGTTAGCTTACCTGAAAAATGCAAGTTTTCCCTCTATTTCTGATTTACTGAGATCACATAGAGTGCACGACAAAGAGCATATGCAGACAAGAAAACTCTTTCCAAGTTTTTTCTGATTTGTCGAGATCACAAAGAGCATGGGGAAAAGAGCATACACAGATCGAAAAGAGTATCAACTCGGAAATAAAAAACAAAAAACCAAAATATTATATTTGTAAAAATTTAAAAGGGTGTATTCAAGATTTATACCTTTGGATTTAACTGAAATGGTTGTATCTTGGGACAACATAAACCTTTTCAAGTGAAACAAAAGGAGTTCCTAATTCAAATGAGCGTTATGGACGCAATGGAACAAATGCCTCAGCCCAGAAATGTATGGAAATTATAGAAACCAAAGATGCGGCAACATGACTTCATGATCTCGATCTACAATGGGAGAATGTCTTCAAATGCACTCTAATACCATGTTCAAAAACATGGGTATTATAATAGAGGACAAATACCTTCAGTCACCACTCACAAAACCAAATCAAAGATCAACATACTAATGTTTTTATGTGGCAAATCCCTTGTGGGGAAACATCCACGACCCGAGCCAACGTGGCCACTTGGATCAATTTATTAATGCAAAAGAAAAATATTACAAAGAGATTTACAAGAGATTTTCTTACAATTGATCATCGACACACTACTACATATGGGCGGATTATTCCACGTTTCCATTATTTTCATGTTTTTTTTTTTAAATAGGGCAGGATTTTCGTCGCTATTGACACGTAAGTTCGTCGCTATTGCCACGAATAGGTTTTTTAAATTGGGTAGGATTTTTGTCGCTATTGCCACGAAAGTTCATCGCTATTGCCACGAAAATTTTGCCTATCTCAAAAATCATCTACTAACGACTAGTTGACTAGTTGATCTATATATACCTGACTTTAAGAGACTTTGTGACACAATTTCTATGATTGTGACATTGTTTGTGGCTTTTGTTTGAGTTGTTTATCTTTTCTGTCACCCACCGATTGAACAAATCCAATTCTCGATCTACATAGCTCGGATTTTGAACTTGCAAGGTTAGTATGTTTTTTTATTGATGTACTCATTTAACTTGTAAATTTTTGTTCAAATGAAATTTCATGTAGCTTGTTTTTTCCTTGATAATATATTATATGTGTAGTACCATATTTCATGACATTGGTTTTTTGATCTAGTTAGTATATTCTATGGAAATTCATGTGAAATGTCAAGAAAAATATTTTCCGAATAAGTATTTTAAGAAGAGGGAAAATCACTCCATCAATAAGTCAATTCAAACATTCAAAACATATGTCATTATCAATCTAGATTAATTTGAGCCTACAATTCCTTATGTAAATTTAATCCTTATTACAAAACCACCAACTCATAACAACTTTACCGGTTGGACTAATGTTTGAAATAGAAAGTGCAAAAAAAATCCTCTTAAGTCTAATTATATCCCTTAAAGACCTTATTAGCTCTTTAACTTTTGTGTTTCTATGATGTTGTGCCTATATATATTAATGTCATATTTTTAGTCTAGTATTAGGTTAGGTTAGTCATATAACATTGTATTCTTATGTGATGTTGTTTCTCTCAATTTTTTATAATCACACGCAATTGTAGATGTAGTGATTAGCTCTAGTTTGTAGTTGATGTAACTTGTTTATACACTATTAATAAGGAGTAGCTAAAATAAAATAAAAATCATGACGAAATCTACGATAACATGATGAAATCTACTAGTCAGACAATGAAAAATGAGAACATGCCAAAGTGTCTTAGAAAATAAAACCGTGACCACTGTAAGTAGCATAAAATTGTGACCATTGTATGTAGATGCAAATCAA
>ML814120.1:94710-114855 GCA_009831015.1 Picea engelmannii | reverse complement strand
AAAGAGATGAAAAAGGTTTTTGATATGATTGATTTGGGCTTGCTTCATTATTACTTAGGAATTGAAGTCACTCAAAATATTAAGTTCATTTTTATTTCTCAGAAGAAATACATTGGAGAGTTATTGTGTAGATTTGGATTGCAAGACTGTAATTTTATTTCTACTCCAATAGAGAAAAATATAAAGTTTTGTTCCAATGGAGAAAAATTTGAAGTTTTCTTCCAATGAAGGGAATGCTTTTGAAGATGCAACCAAGTACAAACAACTTGTTGGAAGTTTTATTTATCTCACCACTACTCACATTGATATTACCTTTGTAGTGGAAATTCTTTCCAGATTTATGCATCAACCCTATGAAGGACACTGGGCAACAATAAAATCAGTGTGCAAATATTTGAAAGGAACTCAAATTTTTGGTTTGAGATACTCAAAGGTACCATACTTCCATCTTATTGGATATTCTGATTCTTACTTTGATGGAGACAAAGAACTTGGGGTGTCTACTTTAGGTTATTTGATGTGTCTTGGATTGACAACTGCCATTTGGAGATCAAGGAAATAATCAGTTCCTGCTGATTCTACAACTGAAGTAGAATATGTAGCAACGACTCAAGCCACAAAAGAAATTGTATGGCTTAGAAAAATCCTTGAAGACTTGAAGGAGAAACAATTGACTTCAACACCTCTACTTGTTGACAACACTTCAACAATTCAATTGGCCAAGAATCCTGGATTTCATGATCGAACTAAGCATATCAACACCAAATATCACTTGATTCGACATCATGTTGAGGCCAAAACCATTCATCTGAGACAATGTTCCACTTCAGAACAAATCATAGATATTTTTACCAAAGCTTTGGGATGTGAAGAATTTGAACGATTCTGAATGTTGCTTGGCATGTCGAATGTCCCTTCAGATTAAGGGGGGAATGTTAACTAATCCTTTGGGATCTTTGTAACTTTAGTTAACTGGAGGGTAATTTTGGTAGTTTATTTTGGTAGTTTAATTGTCCGAGAGATTTCACTGTTTCATAGTTAATTTGCATTCCATATATATTTTTGCTTATGTACTGTCATTTTTGTTCATGAATAATATATTAAATCATGGGGTTTTTCATGTGCATGTTATAGTTATGAATTGAAATGTTAGTTGTGACAGTTTATATGTGGATAAAAACAGATCTGAAATTACTTTCTACTGAAATCAGAGGGAATTTGATTTTGCGGAAAAAACTATCTACGACTGTTTTTCAGGGCCACATAGGATAGAAATGATGACTCATGATGCACAAAGTACCACTTAAATTGATGACTATTGATGTGAAGAATGTTCATGTTTCTGTACGAGGTAGAATGTTTTTGCTAAGGAGACCAGAGGTTGAATTGCTGCAATGAGATGGATCAAGATTACAAAGAAGAATCCCGCCCTTGTCATCTTGTTTGTGTTGGGTTAAGTCACTGAGATGTTTATACAAGGTTTGTTATGAATTAAAATGTCAGTTGGGAATTTTTCTAATTGATTTGTGCATGATGAATGTAGGGTGCAAAACGAGTATTTCAAGAAAGTCTTGAGCGAGAATTTGGAAATAGCAAGGAACTATTGTAAATAACTATATTTATTTTAAACTTGAAAATAACTATGATAAAAGTTTTATATTTGGTTTCTCACTAATTTTAAATTGGTTGGGTTAAGTAGCAGATTAAGTAAAATATCCATTTTTATTTTGTTCGAGTACTACGCCAACATAAGGCACTAACTTTGGATTTTTTATAAAAGAGATGTAGACTAGGTTCTAGAATCTATATGTTATGAAAAATGGAAGAAGAAACAACCCCCTCGGTCATAGAGTGTCCTTATGCCTTGTATGATTTTGTGGGGTATATCTAGTTAGCTAGGAACTCAAATTTTTTAAGTTAAAATTATTCCTTTTGTCAAAATCTATCAGACAAGGCATACAAATTGTACATTTCAAATTAACACCCCTTTTGATGCGCATCCCATCTTGGCCTAATTTGATGGCACTACAACTCAAAACTTATCACCTTTTCAAGTTGGGAAATAAATGCATCCTATTCTTTGTCTCTTGGTTTAAAAGTTTGAAATCACATGAAAAGCTCATTAATTCGAATGTTTTGTGCATCGAAGCGATGATCATAATTCCTTCATAATGTAAAAAGAAAGCCAACTGAATTCACTAGCCAACTGAATTCAAGAAGCTGTTTATTGGATTCTTTAACCACTGATTTAATTATGATATGTTTTTGGTTCGAATTAGAAATTTCTTAAAATGGGTTTTTGTTTTGTGTTTCAACAAGTATGATTGTACATGCAATTTAATTTTTACATGCTTTAATATTAATTAGCTTTTTGTGCAAGTCTCCATTTTCTTGTTCCCCCCTTGCAAATTAATGAGTGAAAAATTCAAACTTGAACTGCAATTTCCAATGAAATTTTTAAAGAAATCTAATTTAATGGAATTTGATTGAGATTAGGGTTGACATTGCCATCCCTAAAAACTGGTTCCTATTTCGAGTTTTTAAGATCAACTAATTTATGCTTTTGTGTGAAATTTTCAATTAAACTTTGCATTTCTTGTTTTGTATTTTACTAATTTGCAGGGATTTTCATAAGGCTATTGGGAAAGGGAAGGTAACACTAGAGATGCATTATAGAGCAATTGAAGGGTCAGATGGAGTTTGTAAGGGGAACAACACCAGCTAGTGAACATAACTCTATCATCACAAAGTCAATAGGAAGGAGGAAGTTGGCTAAAGGAAAACAACCAATCATGGTAGCCCGCAATATTGGAGATACTACATTGCTTGTTTTTATAGACATCACATACACCACTGGATTTTTTGGAGCTCACAACACACAATGAATTGTTTTGATTAACTGAAAATGGATTATGACGGCATAAACAAAAGGGAAGAAGAAGAGCTACATATGACACATAATTTAAAGAAATCCCATATGCACTTCGTAGCAACTAGATCCCTAGTGATGCCTTGTGCAAACATAATTGGCTACCTAATTCAACATACAAAGGTCAACACAAGAAAATTTCTTAATGATTAGAGAAGGTGCATTGGATCTTTCACCTCAACTGATCTTGAATCCTATTACAAACTATTCAGGGTTGCAATTCACTTCACCGATGATTTGTTGAAAGATTTAATGTAGAAACATAACTGCTATGACATCCTAACTGAATGGTATGAAGAAGGGAGAATTTCCAAAGCACCAAGTAGCAAACCCTTCCCGGCCTTACACAATTGATTAGCAAAATCTTTGGAGAAAATGATTCAACTCATATGAAAATAGGTTGGGTTCTAGTTTTGCATTAAAGTACTAAAGGAGGAAATTTTTTCCATTGGGATGATATCCTTTCCAATTCCCTTGTGGAAGCCATTAGTAGAGCTCAATACCATTTTCCCTCAAGAGTCACATAATTTTACATTCCCTTCTACCTGTTAGATGTAATTTGTGCTTCTAACACATTTGTAGGGTTAAGATGGTTTTGGTCTCTAGACGAACCTTATGTTTACATTTATTGCAAATATTTATGGAAGGGTATATACCATTTTCACTATGCATTTATTTGTGATGGCTTTCTTTCACCCTTGTATGAACTTTATTTTTGCAAACCATACCCAAGGATATCTCCAAAAGCACTAGAGGTGTTGAAAAACATTGGAGCTTGGTATTTTCAGGAATATTTTACATAAATTAGGATATGTGGTGCCACACAAGCAAATAACACATTGCTAGTCTATTTTCCAAATAGGTTGATCATTAAGGATATCATAGACTAAATGCTGCATAGATTTAATGCTTGCTTGATAAAACACAAAAAGAGGTTATGCCCATCGTATCCTTCCTATATAGGCATGTATGGGATAATAGATTCCACATGGCCTAGGATGGAAGGGGATGTTGATGCATAACATTTTGATTAAGAAATAATCCAAATGAATGACCATCGAGAATTGTTGCAAGGCATAGGTCAAAGGTGAAGATTTCTTTTCGTTATCAACAAGAAGAGAATGAGGTAGAAAAACCTCACAAAAGAGAAATAACCTATGCAAAGGTTTTGGACAAATTGCAAGCGATTGTTGAGGAGGAAAAAAATTAAAAGGAATAAAGAAGCTGCAAGGGTTGTTAAGAGACAAGCCCTTCAAGATAAGAGGCAAGAGAAAGAAAATAAGAGATTGGAATCATTAGAAAAAATCAAGGCAGAAGCCTAAGACAAAAGATATGAACAAGCACAAAAGAAAGCTGCTAAGAAAGAATAAATTGAAAATAAGGAATGATAGGCTAAAGCTAGAGTCAAATTGGAGCAAAGAAAGAAGAAGAAGAGAGAAAAACAAACATGAAATAGAAGCCAAGGAATCAACAAGAAAAGAGGTCGGGACAATGATTGAAGAGGAGAAAAAAATAGAAGAAAATAAACTTAGATAAAACATCACATAAGAATAAATCCCATAAGAAGGGAATGGGTTAACACTCCAGACTAGTAAAGACAACACAGTGCCACTAGACCCAACATAGATGGAAGAAGTCTTCATTATTCAAACTTTTCTTGGTACTTTTGGTTCAATTAGGCATGGTTACAGGAGGTGATGAACCTATTCCAACCCCTATAGATGAATTTACTAACTTGGATCTATTTTCATTTGATAAACATATGAAACAAGTAATAAGATAGAAACACAAAATGAGGAAAATCAACTTGGATTTTGAAGTGATACTCACCGTTGAAATTGTAGTAATTGACACTAGAAACTTGATTTTGGCTTCCTCTACCTTTGTTGAGTTGGCCATTACTTAAACCAATGTAAATAAATTCATAGATGTAGAAAATAAAATAAAGAAGTATGAAAGCAAAATCAAGTTGATTATTATAAGTCCAGTAAGAATCGACTAACAAATTTTGTTGATTATGCTACTGTTGAAAGATAGTTTTATTACAAAGCTCAATGTGTGCAATATTATGGTCATGATATTGCTGGTGTTATGACTCACATCCAGAGTAGCTTGCATATCAACAAGCTCAATTAAATTTGGCAAGGTTAAGGATTGGTAATCCGCTTCAAAGAAAATCCCTATAGAAATTAATGTTTTCACATTTTTGAAACATTTGAAAAGATAGACTTTGAGTTAAAATATTGGAAAAAAGCAACTAATAACACTCTCAAAGGAGTTATTCATGAAGCAATAGATGTTTCTTTGTTATGGAAAGTCATAGAAAATATGGCCAATATTTTCCATTTACCATCCTTTGTGCCAATGGAAAATATCTTCCCATAAGAGTAGGTATCAAGGGACTTGGAAGACCATACAAATTCAAACAGACAATTCCATATCTGAACTTAATGAAGCAGCCATTGAAAAATTTGTAGAATCCCTACTAGGGAAATAACATTGTTTAGAACTTTGCTACCTAAGTTGGATAAGTTTGAAAGGAAAATGAGGTAGTGCATATCTTCCTACAAAGCTCCTTTCAGGAAACATCATTTTCCTCAAGGATACATGCTAAATCAAACTTTTGAGGCATGGACTGCACATATAAAGAAATTGAGAACATGAAAGGGTGAGGCTTCCTCAAGCCACATTGGACAATTTCTAGAGAAGAGGATTTGAAGAGTCAAAGGGAATCGACTTGCCATGTTTTGGAAAGTGATAATTAACTGAAGGACCCCAACATATGGGAAGGGGAAACAAACTTGATCATCCAGATGTATCAAAATGACTGATTTTCCTTCATTTTTCTATAAAGGAGATGAATTTGAGTTGTGTCGAGGCTTTTTGCTTGTCATCTTATAGGCTTTTTTATGAAGTGTTAATGAATGAGAAATCATCATTGGCCAAAGATTTTTGGAGACAAACTTAAGTTTTGAAATGTGTGGTTTGTGGAACCTTTTACGTTGACTCACTTAATTTTGGAATGATATGAGCATATGTTTTTATAGTGTAGATTTTCTCAATTATAAGTAATTTTTTTATTTAGTTTATCTCATAGATTGTTTGTCTATAACCTTAAGCATGGTACTCTAATCAATTGGTCACCACCAGACTTTTTTGTAATACCATTGATTATTTATATTATTGCGTTTATTTTCTTAAAAGTAACTTTTACTAAATTGAAAGTACAATGATATTTGGTGCTATGTTTATTTTATTAGTTTTGTTAGTTAGCTTGGACATCATCTTTCATTGTGCGTATTATATTAGTTTCATTTCATTTTATTGCATTAAAACAATTCTGTAAATGATGGATCGGGTTGCACCTGCTAAAACTCAAGAAAAACTATCTAAAGGTTACTGAGCCACACATTAAATGAATTCCCTATACCAAATTGTGTAAGGTTTAATTACGACCTTTCATTGGGGAGAATATCCACTCATTGCATAGGGTCATTTAGTCTTCTCAACCCTTCTTGGAAATAAGTGTTATAAAAGTAGAATCAAAGACCCTTAACATTTTACTTGTGGTTCTTACCTATTCAATTATCTTGAGTAAGTCTTCTTCCAACAAATCATAGAACCTGATGAAGAACTCTATTGGCCAACCATATGGCATTGGGATCTTATCCCTTTTGAAAGATGCTAAGACCATTTTTAACTATTTCAAAACTTCTTCCATCAACATTTTATTGGCTTCCTCTGTCAACAAACTTTGGAAAGTAAGTGGATAACTTTAAAATTTCTGTTATATTAGTCCATAGTTTTCTATGGATAGATTGGAAGTAGGAAACCCTGAACCTTGCTAGCTCATGGAATTTTCTGTTTTTCCCTCCATATGACCTCCCATTTTACCATATTGTATTAATTCTCTTTATATGCTTGCCATAGTAATGGAAAAAATAGTATTTTCATCTCCCTTTTCAAACCAAATTTCCCTACTCTTCGTTCTCCACTTTGTTTTTTTCCAATCCAAGATTTTTTTTTATTTTCTTTCACTTTTTAAGCTTCATAACCTCATTTTACCCCTTCATTAGACATACCATCTTCATTCTTCTCATAGAGTTTGTTATCATACCCTCCACTTATTTTAGGTCTTTGTCCATATTTTAAATTTAGTTGATGCTTTGGTTGAGATTTCCTTTTTCACTTTCTTTAGTGTTGCTGCAAATTGGTAACTTACTGAGTTGTTAGAATTTACATCAAAACACACCCATTCACCATTTCCCAAAATCAAGCACTCCTTATCTTTTATCCACACCAGATCAAATTTGAAAGCCTTGATTGGTTTCAAGCCCTATTTTTCTATTTGGAATATCATAGATAGATGATTTGAGCCCCCTCCACATTCCACCCAAGATCTTACATTATCAACATCACTCATTAGATTCTTAATTACTGGAAATTTGTTAAGTCTCTTTGAGAATCCTTCGTTACCTGATCTATTATTTCTCCATGTAGGAATACTTTTAATGCGTTCTACGTCAACAAACCTTGCCTCTTCTATATTGTACCTAAAGAAATTTGTTAGTGTATCCTAGTTTGCTGAATCTCCCCATATTTCATAGCTATTAAGTGTAAAGTTTAAGTATTTTCTTCTTATTATAGTCTTAGTAATGCATTCCAAAGAGAAAATCCTCCCAAGAAGGTTTTCTATCATCATAAGAACCATAACAATTGATCACTACAATCTTCTAACCTATATCCTGATATAGAGATTCTATCCATTAACTTGATGCGAGGAAATCATTGTTTATAAATGGAATACACTTCTTCCATCCAATGAGAATCCCCCTTGAAATACCCACTACATCTATGGCTAATAATTCCCATTCCTTCATTATTTTCCCCAAAACACTATCATCTTTTGACTATAACCCATTATGTTAGGCCGCTGGAGAAACTTCAGTTGGATGGCGGAAACATGCAACGTTCTCAATGAACTACGACACTGTGACTATTCAACTTGGCGGCAAGGCCACACTAGTTTACTTGGATCAGACTACACCTTAATTATTTGTTTTGTTTATTACTTAATAGTTATGTGTGTTTCTTATAATTAGACAATTCAACAAGTAAAGAACATCCATACACAATAATAATGAAATGCAAGTGGGTGGCCAAACCATCCTAAAACCTGAATCTTTATTGATAAGAACAACAGTGTGCCAAGCCTAGCTCATGTCACACACAACGAAAGTTTACAAGGGAGCTTCTGCTAAACTTACACAAAGAGCCTATGTGAAAACACAAAAGACTCTTCTTTGATGAGACACCCAATTCCCTTCCTTCAGTGCCTCAATCAGAAGTTTGAATGGAACTCTCTTCTTCATGCTTCATCTCTGAAATGCTTGTTGTCTTTGCCTCAAAATGGTGCAACCTGTAATCCCCACACTTAGACAATTTTAGATCACTTGTTTCTATCCAACTTGCTTCCTCTCAAATGGTCTTCTCCACTTGCATAAATAGTCACCCATCCTAGGAGATGGTGTGTTCCCTTTCCTTGGAGCCAACACGTTTGTTTGGTAGCTTGTCCAATTTTCACTTGGGCCAACTTTTGCCTAAGGGGAATGCCTCCTTTGGGTGATTCGATCGACTCACTCAAGCACAAACCCACTTTTCTCCTAGCCACATCATTTCTGTTTAGGTTCCCAAGTCGTGCCTTCAATGATCGTTCAACCTTTTCACTAGCTATTCATATTTCACGTATCTCCTTGTTGTTCCCATTGGCACGTCGGTCACCCAAGGTGACCAAGATCGTCCATTCTCAAGTTTCCTTATGTTCGGTTGGATCAACATCTTTCCTGTTGAAGTGCCCAATGGACCCCCTTCGTTTTGGTGGGGGGACCATTGACTTCGGCGGAGTGCCCACCTCCTACCCATGTCTTCGTCAAGTTTTCACCTCAACTTCTATCGTAATAAATCTTCAGTGAAGTTGTTTCTTGGCATGACGCATGCCCAAGGAACCCCAACTTCACCATATAAGAAGACCTTCTCCTCCTTAATGAACTGAGCACTTTGTCTTGCTTGAATCATTTGTCTTAGTCTGCTGTGGAGGAGAATGTGCTTGGGATGGATACCCCAAGCCTTACATCATCCCCCACTCCAAGTCGTTGTTGTCCCAACAACCCCAACATTACTTCATTTGTTGCAATTACTAGCTACGTCTGTCATGACCTCAGATTCTGCTCTATGTTTTGCTGCTACATTGTTACTTCAACTGCTTCTGCTGTTAATGTGCATTGGATCCCCTTATGCCTTAGATAATCAGGTATCTAGTCCGATCATCACACCAAGTTCGCAAGAAATCACTTCAACACCAAAACCATATGTTTCTCTTCACAACTTCTCAACCATCGCATCCTCCTAAGTCACTGTGGTGCGTGCATCCATGGCACCAACAAGTTGGCTCATTGCCATATCCATGACAACAAGCCTACATGCTCTTGGTTTAGTGAGAGAGTGGAAGGGGGAGATCGAATGTGCCACCACCTCCATGCTCATCTTGCCTTACCAAAGCCTTCGAAGTGTCACCATACTTCTCTATCAAATACATCAATAACAGGAAGTTGGAACCGATTCGACCTTCACCTTCCTCCACAAGGTGCTCAAGTTATGGATCATAAGTCCATTCACCACCTCCAATTGTCTCTGTGATTGGTCTAACCTCATTCTTGGAACATTTATACCATGGCAATTGTTCTTCCCCATAACACATTTGTGCAACAAATGATTCCACTTTTCGTTCCTCAAATTCTGGTGTCTTCGTTTCCTTTGTCTCTATCAACTCTTTTGACATACTTGCTTCATAAAAGTCAACAAACTTCTCCAAGACATTAATGAAATCAACCAAGATCTCTTCTATATTGTTGATGCACCATTCCAAGTCTACAAACACTTCCTGATAGTCTAAGTTCTTTGTTTCGACCATCTCTTCACCTCATTCACCAATGTGCAATAAAGGTTGTTGGTTATCCACCAAACGCAAGGACGAAATTTTAATCCCCCTGCTCCCTTTTACCATAGGCACCAGACATGGAGTCGGTATTGACATGATATCCAAACAATCGACATGCAGAATGGGGACTACCTTCTCCATTCACATGATCTCTTGACCCAAAACTACTTCATAATCTTCTAACAAAAAAACAGTGAAACTCGCCCATCCGATCCATTCGCCAAGCTTCATAGGAACATTCTTGGTTGTGCCAACAATCTCCCATTCACCTGAGTTAAATGCCTTGAAATAAATTTGTGCCTGTTCAAACTTCAATACAAGACTTCGTGCAACGTATTCTCTCATGAAGTTGTGAGTAGCTCCACTGTCCACCATAGCCAAAGTCATTTTCCTATTGATCTATGCCCAAACATAGCTCAATATTGTCACGCCGGGGTCTTGTGAAACTATTGGTTCTTCCTCTGCAAAAACACCCAAAACCTACAACACACCCACAGATCGACTGTCCACTTTCACTAAAGCATTCAATTTTTTCTTCAATGGACAGTTCTTGGCATAAATCCTTTGCACAAATCCAACAAGAAACCAACTTTTTCTCCTTCTACGAGTTTGGTTTCTTCGCACCATCTTCGTTACCTTTGGATTCCTTCGTCTTTCCCTTATCCTTCATTTTATTTATTTGCTTCTCATGTTGGCCTTTATCGCTACTTGGACATGCTTTGACTTCACCCTTGAAGTCTAATAGCTTGTTTTCTACTATGATTGTTGTCGCAAGGGTCTACACAATTTGGCATCGCAACTCACTTTGTGCCCAAGTCTGCAAACTGTTCATGAAGTGGAAAATGTTATCTTCATCCGACATGTCTTTGATCTCCAACATTATGCCAGTGAACTCCTTGATATAGGTTTGTATCTTGCTAGGGTGTTTGAGATCCAACAACTAGTTTCTAGTGACCCAAGCTTAGTTTCTCAGACTAAATTGTGCCTTCAAGGATGCTTTCGTGTCTGCCCAGTTTTCGATCTTTTTGGTGGTCCTCCCAACTTCCAAGTATTCAAATCGGTTCCTCCACTAAAGTTTCACAATCCTTATTAAGAATATAGTGACAATGTTTACCTTGGATTCCTATGGACTTTCGTTCAACTGCTTCAAGTAATGCTCCATGTCCCAACAACTTAGCATTGCGAGTCCCATCACACGATTCTGGTTCTTTTATCTTGATTAATATCTACACAATGGATGAGCTTGGCCGACTGGATGCAACTTGTTTAAGCAATGTGATGGTGCCCTCCTGATCTTTCACTTTATGTTTGACCGAATCTAGAGCGTCATTTATTGACTTAGTCTGTCTTGAAAGCCATTGACTCTTGAATTAGGATCACATCTAGCCTATGCAACTCTACTAGTGTTTTCAAGGGAAGTCTTTTTGAGGGATTTCCCAATCCTTTGATGTTGGGAGATAAAATGATCATTGATTAACCCTAGTAAGGGTTTGTCTTGCTTTAAGGACTCCTTTGAGTGACTTTTTCTTCCCTCATAGTATATTTTTTTATTCTTTTTCCCTTGATCTTGTCGGAGATAGGATTTCCTTCCTACAATTGTTGAGTAAATATCTCTTATTGGATCCATTTCCAATCCCTCTTCAATATCCTCTTCCCCCTTGGCATTGTGTCCCTCTCTAGGCCTCAAATGACATCTAGGTTTGACACTAAATTCAAAAAAATCCTCAAAGGTTGTATGACCCTTCTAATGCATTTAAGAGTTATGAACCTATGTATTAATCTCTATTGTTTAATTCTGAATTTCTACATGTTAAATTTCTTGGACTGTACAAAACTTGCTATTTCCTATCTACTAACAACATAATATTTAACATTTGCATCTATAGTTTGGAATTTATTTAACATTTGCATATACAGTTTAATTAATGAAATTATGATTCCAACATTTAAATTGAGACAATTTAATCAGGCTAATCAATCAATGTAATTAGCTATGAAGTAGGAAAATACCTGCAACACTGTTTGATTTAGCAACCTAGATTTAGCAATCCATCTCCTTAGATATTTAGTAGGTTGCCTAAATTGGATTTTTAACCTCCCAGCTAGCTAGAAACAACCTCTTCAACTCTCTATATCTAAGAAACCCTGGGGTTTCCTATCCCTCCATGCTCAAATATCCAAGAACAATCAACAATTCATCTCACTACTAGGGATGATAGATCTCACAATTCACAATTCTCAATTTTCATAACTATTCCAATATTTCTCTTCCAAAACATTTTTTCCCTAATTATGAAACCACCCCCTTTTCCTTTCCTAAAATCCCCTTTATGCCTCCTCTACCACCACTTTTATAGCCTCCTCAGGAAGGGTCCTAGTAAGGTCAAACTATTATAAAACATTCTCTCCTACCTACCCACATTTATCCACTTGACATGTTATCAAATACATTAATTCAAATTAACTTGGATAGGTCCCGAAATCCAAGTTTCATTAAATGAAAATCAAATTAAAATGATCCATATGGATATCGGTGGCCACCCACCTTTTTCAACTGGCTCAAAACAATTTTCTGACAATTTTGGCAATTTACTATTTTTAGCAGTTTTAACTTCCGGGGCCATTTTGAGGGCCTAAATGAAGGTTTTTCGGTATCTATATCCTTAATGATAGATAAAGGCATGATTGAGCCCCAAAAATTAATCTCCTTGATGATACCTTTCCAACGGGCTATCACACGCCTAAAACGGAGATCATATGCAAAAGTTACGACCCCGGGAAGTTGATGTATTAACTTACCCAAATGGGGCCCACATGACTTTTGGCACTTCATCTCCTAGGGTTAGGTTTTTGGATGTCTAGGGTTTTGGAATTCTTTCTTATTGTAAAAATGCCTTCAGAGCCTCATTGTAACCTCCTTCTTGTGAATGCGTGCTGCCATCACATCTCTTCTCAGAGATAAGCCGCCACCATTCCAACAAGCTTGTTTTCGCTGCATTTTACAGTTTCAACTTATTTCGTTATTGAATAGAAAACCAACTTTACTGTATCTATATTATTTTGTGTTAAGAACCTATTAATAATATATATTCATTTCGTTCTGCTCACAAAATCAAGATCAATGGTATCAGAGCGGTCTGCTCCTTGTCGTCTTAATGCATGTCCCCAACGAGGTTGGAGTACAAAGAGTTGGGTCTCGAGCTTGTTTCTCTTGAGGATAGAAGCTCTCGCATGCCCAAGTGACCTCCCATGGCAGGAGAAAAGAAAGATGGTGGGACAGGAGATCCTTTCAAACTGTTGATTGAAGAATCCCTCACGCAATAGAGGAACGAGATGATGGATAGTTTCATGCAAATCCTTCGACGACTACCAACAAGCGACGCATCTTCTTCGAATGGAGGCGTCGCCCCCTTCAAGGTACAAATAAAATTTGATGTTCCTATATTTGAAGGTCAGATAGATGCAGATGTTGTAGACAAGTGGTTGAATCTACTAGAAGGGTATTTTTCTATTCATAAATTTTTGAATAGAGAAAATATTACTTTTCCGCTCCTCAAAGCTGTTCCCCATGTCAAATATTGGTGGGAAACTTTCTATGAGAAAAAGGAAATAGAGGAAACTTCATTATTTTCAGTCACGACCACCTGGGAATCATTCATGGATGCTATTAAGGAACAATACTACCTTGTCAAAAGTTATGACGACCTGTATACCAAATGGACCACACTGCGGCAAGAAAGAGACCAAGCAGTGCCATATTTCACCAATATCTTCCATACCTTGCGCAACAAGTTGGGTATCAAAGATTCAGAGGTACATCTAGTGCTCAAGTATCGCGGTGCTCTACATAGATACATCCAGACTGAAATGGAATTTCTGGACATCTCATCCTTGGGCACAACCTACCGATATGCCGTCAAAATCGAGCATAAGCTCAAACAAAAGACACATAAATTTGGGCTTGGGAACCCCTCACAACAAAAGCCAGGAAAGGGCAGCCCCAACCCACTGAAAAAAGGACAGAGAAAAGATGGATAGTATCAAGACAACCAGTACAAGCCGCAAGCAAAAGACACCAGAAAGACAAAGAAAGATACTGGGAAGTGGTGCGACTTCCATAGGAGCCCTTGGCATAACACTACTGACTGCCGCTCAAAGCAGTCGCTGGTGGACAAAGTGAAAGCCTCTAAATTAGATGCAGATTTTGACTCTGAGATAGAACCAGAAAGGGGAATATAGATCATCGATGCAGAACCCAGTGCCACCAAGCTCCAACTTGGTGAACCAGATGAGCCAAAAGAAGAAGAGCGCCTCTTCCATTCACAAATGTTGGTAAAAGGCACCCCACTGCACTTCATCATTGATAGAGGTAGCCAGAAGAACCTCATCTCAGTAGAGGTCATCAAGCGGCTGGCCCTACCAACAACATCGCACCCACAACCCTACACCATTAGATGGCTTTTCCAAGGAAGTGATCTCCGTGTCAGCCAACAGTGCCGACTGTTGTATGGCATCAATCCCTTCAAAGACAAGGTATTGTGTGCTGTTTCTCCTCTCGAAATTTGTGATGTTCTTTTGGGCCAACCTTATTTATGGAAACATCATGTTGTATATGAGTCTAGGCCTCGTAGTGTTATTATTACTTTGAACAGAAAATTGTACAGGATACCCAAGGCAGTTCCACCCAGTGCTATTTCCTTGATCTCTACTAAGCAATGCAGGAAGGTCATCTCTCAAACGGAGAAGTTTGTCTTCTTTGTGATTCGCTCTTAGAATAAGTGAAATATTGCAACCACATCTAGGGTCTCTGTGGCCGACCTCTCCACATAGCAGAAGCAAGTAGATAAGGTCGTGGAAGAATACTCAGATATATTCTCCTCACCTATAGGGGTACCTCTACACTGCTAGGTCAAGCACCCCATCGATCTAACCCCCGGTACACCACTGCCCAATGGGCCAATCTATCGCCGCTCTTTGTTAGAGAATGAGGATATCAAGTGACAGATCCAAGAACTGCTCCACAAGGGGCACATCCACCCTATCTCATCACCTTGCGGGAGCCCAATCGTGCTGGTATAGAAGAAAGATGGAACTTGGTGACTCTGTATTGATTACCGGGCTTTGAATAAAATCACTGTCAGAAACCGGTACCCGATTCCCCAAATTGATGACCTCCTTGATCAACTCACGGGGGCCAAATACTTTAGTAAGATTGATCTAAAGTCTGGCTACCACCAGGTCCCGATAGAACAAACAGATGTATTGAAGACCACCTTCAAGTCAAAGGAAGGACTTTTTGAATGGTTGGTCATGCCCTTTGGTTTGACAAATGATCCAACCACTTTCATGAGGATGATGGACAATATCCTACAACCATTCACCAATACTTTTGTAGTGGTGTATCTGGATGACATTATAATTTACAACAAGACTTGGGTTGAACACTTGCAACATATTTAGCAGGTTTTGCACACCCTACGACAACACAAGCTATACACCAACTTGGAAAAATGCTCCTTCGGCATGGACAGGGTCCATCACCTAGGCTACATCATTGATCAGCATGGAATACATGTGGATCCAGCCAAGATCCAAGTCATCCATGACTGGCCAGCCCCAACAACACTCGCTGAGCTTCGGAGCTTCTTGGGACTTGCTAATTTTTATCGTAGGTTTGTGTTGGATTTCTCCCATATTGCATGGGCCCTCAGCCAAATAAACAAGGGTGGTGGTAAGGCGAAATTTGCGTGGGGCCGGTCCCAACAACAAGTGTTCGATGATTTGAAGCAACGCTTGTGCTCAACCCCAATACTTTCACTACTAGACCTGCATCATCCCTTTGATATCGAGACAGATGCTTTAGACTATGTTGTGGGCACCATTCTCACTCAGCACAGCCACCCCGTGGCCTATCATAGTGAGACACTGTCAGATACTATCCGTAAGTACCCTACTTACGACAAAGAAATGTACTCCATTATGCAAGCATGCCGCCAGTGGAGACATTACACTCTTAGGAAGGAGATAGTCATCCACACTGATCATAATCCACTGCAGTTCATGTAGACACAGGGAAAATTGCAGAATGACCGCCATCAAAAGTGGTCCACATACTTGCAGCAATTCCACCTCAACATCAGGTATAAAACAGGAAGCACCAATCACATCATTGATTGCCTCAGAAGACCGCCAGTCACAGCGCTCACCACAGTGCTAGACTCTTGCAGCCATGAGACATATGGATGGCCCCAACTCTCTGAGACAAACCCTGACTTCGCCACCACCTACCAAATGTTGGGTGCAAATGAAATTGTCGATAATTTCCATCTTCAGGATGGGTTCTTGTGTTGTCTGGGCCATATATGTGTTCCATCAAGTGAGTGAGTGAAGCTGATTTGGGAATCCCACTACAGTCGAGTGGAAGGAAACTTCGGTGTCAAAAAGACAGTGGCGATGCTACATAAACATTTCTACTGGCCGAAACTTCGGCAGGAGGTCGGCAAGTATATTAGGTCCTGCACTGCCTGTGCTATTGCCAAACCGACCACTAAGAAACAAGGCATGTACACCCCTCTTCCTACTCCTGACAAGCCATGGGAATCCATCTCAATGGACTACATGTCAGGCCTCCCATCCACCAAGCGGGGAAATGACTGTGTTTTTGTGGTTGTTGATCGCTTTTCTAAGATGGCGATTCTGGTTGCCTGCAAGAAGAGCATCACAACAGAGGCCATTGCCAAGCTCTTCTTTGAACGAGTCTGGGTACATTTTGGAATCCCATAAACCATTGTCTAAGATCAGGATAGTCAATTTCTCATCACATTCTGGTTGAGCCTCTGGTCACTGCTGGACACCAAGCTCACCAAATCCACGGCCTTCCACCCCCAGACAGATGGCCAAACTGAGGTTGTAAATCGAATGACTGTGCATATCCTTCGCATGTATAATTCAAAGCACCCTTGCAAATGGGATGAGAGCCTTCCCTATGTCCAACATAGCTACAACCGAGTCTTGCATAGCTCAACTGACCAAAACCCCTTTCAAGTGGGGTTGGGATTCCAACCATTGGGTCCCATAGATGTTGCACTTCCCCTTGCGGTCACCTCGACTGACTCATATCCTGCTCCAACTAAAGCTGACAAAGCCACCTGGTTCATTGAGAAGATCTAGCACATCCACCAACAGGTTCAGGATATCCTACAGAAGTCCAATGACAAGTACAAACAATGCCATGATCAACATCGAGTGCTGCATAAGTTTCAGGTGGGAGACATAGTTTGGTTGCACTTGCAGAAAGAACACCTTACAGAACCCCATCAGAAGCTTCGTCCACTCCATTATGGACCATACACTATCACCAAGGCAATGGGGGATAATGATTTTGAGCTCAACATTCCTCCTTTCCTTGGTCTGCACCCAGTGTTCAACGTGGATCTCCTTACCCCTTATTTCCCACCATTATTGGACACCTCAGAAGTAGCAAAACAACTGACAGCAACAAAGCTCAACCTCGACTACATACAACAGGCATCCAATGATCAGATTGTGGACAGACAGATTGAGGGCACTCGACAACAAAGGATCCAGCTTTATCGAGTTGTCAAAGCAGGGCAACTCCTGCACCAAGGCAAGTGGCTCACCTGAGGCCAAATTCAACAGAAATTTCCTCATCTAATGGGGGACCTCAATGAAATGGAGACCATTTCTTCCTAAGGAGGGAGGATTGATCTAGATGGATATCGATGGCCACCCACCTTTTCCAATTGGCTCAAAATAGTTTTCTGACAATTTTGACAATTTACTATTTTTAGTAGTTTTAACTTCCGGGGCCATTTTGAGGGCCTAAATGAAGGTTTTTTGGTCTCAAGCTCCTTAATGATATATGAAGGAATGATTGAGCCCACAAAATGAATCTCCTCTATGATACCTTTCCAACGGGCTATCACATTCCTAAAACGGAGATCTTATGCAAAAGTTACAACCCCGTGAAGTTGATGTACTAACTTACCCAAACGGGGCCCACATGACTTTTGGCACTTCATCTCCTAGGGTTAGGTTTTTGGATGTCTAGGGTTTTTGGCATTCTTTCTTATTGTAAAAAGGCCTTCAGAGCCTCATTGTAACTTTCTTCTTGCGAATGCGTGTTGCCGTCACATCTCTTCTCAGAGATAAGACGCCACCATTCCAGCAAGCTTGTTTCCACTGCATTTTACAGTTTCATCTTATTTTGTTATTGAATAGAAAACCAGTTTTACCGTATCTCTGTTATTTTGTGTTAATACCTATTAATAATCTGTATTCATTTCGTTTTGCTCATAAAACCTAGATCATAAAATGAACTCAGATTTTCCATTTAATAAAAAATAATAGATACCGAAGTGAAATCCAATAATTCAAATGAAATAACATTATAATCATATAATTCTAATTCTAATTCCATCATCATATAACATCCATTAATAATAATAATGTAATAGCTAATATATATTGTAATGATACTAGTGTACTCATGAAAGGTATGTATGTGTAGTTGATGGATACATAACCCGTGTATGTATTAATGATAACAACCATCACATCTAATGCAAATTCCTATGTGCCCTCATCTAATAATGCAAACCATTGATCTTTTAAACACAACATCCAACAATATCACTAAGTCATAATAATCCAATATGAATTGAACATTACACTGAAAACATCATAACTAGGTTAAGCAAGCATTTAATACACAAAAGAGACCAAGTAAGGAACTAAGTTTGCATTTCTAATTCCCAACATTATTCTCAATTACACCTAATCACCCTTCCTCTCTAACCTACTTCCATATTCTACATCCTATCCTTTCCTCTGCTAGACTACGTTGGAGCATCAACTACGCTGACGTAAACTTAGATAGAAATCATAAGCAGAAGTATCAACTATCTCAACCAAGCTTCCCTAGTGGGAAACTGACAGTTGTCATCACACTTCTAGGGGAGCATGGTTTAACACAATCCTACCATGACTCTATGTTTTAGATGAGAAACGACGAGCAATACCTCCACCCCTCCTAATATAACTAGGGTCAACACCTTAAGGTTGACCATACTAGGACACCATTGCTGTTCTTAGAGCTTTGTCATTGAATAACCAAATTGCGAAATTGTGCTTCCTATAAAAACCGCAATGTATTGAACCATTAATTAAATAACAAAATAATGCTTCCTAGAATACCATTTAACTTTTTATGTCTATCACATCTACTTCACTTTAATATCACACTTATTTGGCTCTCACTTAGCCCAATCAACTTGTAAATTAGTTTACCAAACTAAAAGATTATGCATAACCATATAACTATCTATATGTGATTGACATGTTACTCACCGATGAAAAATGTAAACTAGCTAGTTTATTTATCATGTGCATGGTACCTATTGATTTGTTACAACATATAGTCTAAACTAGTATGCACATACCATAATATTTCATTTAAATTTTGCACGTTGGAAGTAAATCACACAATATTCATCATTAATAACATACACAATAACTTATACACAACCTTCACAAATAGAGAGGTCCACATGTCCATATAATAAAGTCCCATTATTCTAACAGAGTTTCACATATAATAAGAAAATAAATACAAGACATGTCATAATGCTGTTTAGTTTCCCAAGTCAAAATGGGGTGTTACATACACCCACCCTTTGGGAAACTTTATCCCAAAGTTATGGTAAAAACATGTATGGAATGATCTTGATGCATGGTCTTTGTATCCTTCTAGGTAGCAGATCCTAGGCTATACTTGTCCCACCGGACCTTAACCAAGTCCACCAAGTGGTGTTTGAGTTGATGAACCCTACGGTCCAATATGCGTAATGGTTTGACCAAAATGGTTCATATCTAAAACATGCAATTCCTTCCAATTAATTTTATGATATTCGTCAACTACATAATGTCGTAATACTAATACATGAAAAACATCGCGAGTTTATGTAAATGGATTGGCCAGTGCTGAAAAATACTCATGAGATGCGAAGCTTCATGGGGATAGTAGAATATTATCGAAGGTTTGTGGAAGGGTTCTCAAATATTACAAAACCCATCACTACCTTACAACACAAGGGAATCAAATATGAATGGATCGATGAATGCAATGCCACATTTGTTGAGCTTAAGATATTGTTGGCATGTTTTACAGATAGTGTGTGCTTGTCATTGATGGCAAGAT